>QMIH01001017.1:148286-204541 GCA_003987875.1 Clarias batrachus
CACACACACACACACACAAAATAACAATTTTCAAGATATGATAAGTGAAATAAAGCATGTTATGTTGTTTGGCACAGCATTATAATCATGCCATCAGAAGAATCTCTGGGCAGAAGCAGTCAACTGAAATCAGATGCCAGTGTAACCCAACCATTTGTGACCCAGATGTACCGATGCATCGCTCCGTATGAAACACAGGACACAAAGAACCGTCTCTTTAAGGTTGAAGTAGGGGAAGCTGTTGATGTGCTAATAAAGGACAAAGCAGGTGAGCATCATTATATACGCTCTTGCCTTATCATTCAAACATTATTCACATGTTTGGATACATCCATGTAAACTTTGCACCTGCATCCTCACAGGCTGGTGGTTGGTTGAGAATGAAGCTAAATGTCTCGCCTGGTTTCCCGCTCCATACCTGGAGAGTGCTGAAGCAGATGATGAAGAAGATGAAGATGGAGGAAGTAAGATCATTGACAGGATTATGGAAATATTATGTTCTTTTTAAATTATACAGAGAAAAATATAACTGAGGACTTAATATTAGTTGTTAAAAGTTTCACCACTAGCTTTGGGCCAATTTCTAGGAATATTATTTGACTACAGGAATAAAATTATTCCGTTACTCTACATCTGAGTTCAGATCCAGATGGCTTGCTAGATTGTTGCAGGTTATGTGAAAATAATAATTTTATCTTCAATCTTCTGTCCATAGGTGCTCTATATGTTGCCTTTAAAAATTACAAATCAACAAACATAGATGAACTGTCTGTGGAGATTGGATCAGTGGTTGAGGTTTTAAGAAAATCGAATGACGGATGGTGGTTAGTTAGGTAAGCATTCATTTTTGTGCCTGCAAACAAAGTCACAGATAAATACACAAACCACAGATAAACTCACCCATTTGTTATTGAACAGACAGATACCTACATTTCAACCATGAATAAAAGTGTACGGAATCATTGTATGAAGCATTTGTCAATGATTTTTCTCTTTTAATTAGTATCTATGAAATTGTTCCATATATAATTTCTTGACATCTTGTTGTCCTTCTCTTTTATCTCAGGTACAACTGCAGGACTGGTTACATCCCTTCCATGTACCTACAACCATACRTCAATCCACGAGTGCATATAATTACCTCCCAGATTGGAAATCACAGTTCAAACCTAAACATGGCTCAGTTTCAGGGCCCTGCTTGTTCTGATCTGATGATCCCAGGACATGAGCTCTGTCGCTCACAGTACAACCTCCAGCAGTCTTCAGGAGACAACCTGAATATCAGCGATAAAGCAGTTGTTCCCTATGCGCCAATCACAGTTGTAGCAGGGCATGAGGAGGACAGCAGGGCAAGGTCCTTGAGTCAAACCAGTGAAGAAAGCTTTAGTGACTCTGACAGCTCCTCAAGCAGTGGGTCCTTTTGCAGTGGATCCTTTTGCATGAGCAGCCCACAGCCCATCCAGGATGACCACCTGGATCCCACCAGTGGTAAACTCTTGCCCAGCCCATTTAATCTCAATGTATTCAAGTCAGGAAAAACACCCCAAATTCCCCCAAAGCCTCAAGCACAAGAGATCCTTGAGCGCTGCACCACTGTGACACGTAAAAACATCTCCCGGATCCAGATGTCTTCAGCTGAGGACATCCACAACCGTTGAGCACAAATGAAATGTTGCTTGTTTCATTATTCCAGAAAGATGTGGGTCACTGGACTAATGCAAGAATGAAAGCTTAATTCTGTGTGAGAAGCAGGACTGAGTGTCAAGSAGAGGGCAGCATGCAGTAAAAGAGAATACTGTCGTACAGTAATTTGTACTAGAATCACTGATAAGACAAGTTACACAAGTACACAAGTTAAGGGTTCTTTGGTCGTCCACCTTAAAGTTGTAGGTTCTTAACCTTCAGTCTAACCAAACCTTAGTGGATAATAAGTGGCTGGAAAGTGTGAATTAGCTGGCACTTTTTAACATTTTATTTTAACCGTGCTGTATAACATCTGTTAATTTTAAACATTTTAAACTCTTAAATGTTGAAGTAATATAAATAAATTGATTACGTTTGACCAAAGTAGTGCCTATCAAAAAGATCATCCAGTGATCTGTAATGAGGCATTTTTTTCTCTATGGTTTGTAATGCAATGTTTCAAAATGTATTAGATTTTGTTCAGCTATTCTGGAAATATCTTCCATACTGGAAATCAGACATTCAACACTTACTGTACTCCCTATAGTGAGATGTCACATGGTTGATCTTGTATCATGTATTATTGTGTTTGTATTTGAATAAGCAAAACATCTTTTTTAAAATTATTTTATTTATTTTACATTTTACTAATCCTCTTATTCTATTGTAAAAATGTACACATATAATTGGTAAAGTGCATCTTGCTAACAGATGTTTTTTTTGTATGTACAATTAAAAACAAATAAAAATGATGTACAACTAACTAATGATTGAACTCTCCACTCAAAATATGCGCAGTACTGCTCTTTTAATTTTTTTTGCTAATTACTTTTATTGATCATATACAGAAATACAAAGAAAATAATTGAACATAGTATATTATTATTAGAATTATTATTATACAATAATAGAAAACAAATCTTAAAAACCCATCACCCACCCAGAACAAAACCAAAAAACACACCCAGACATACACACACACACACACACACACACACACACACACACACACACACACACACACACACACACACACACACCTTCCAGCTCAAACAGATCTGTGAACAGACAGATCATAAATCCATTTTGATTCAACACTTAGTTCAAATAATCAGTACCTGTAAATTCATAAAAAGAAAGTAACTGGTTGTAATTTGTAAAAGAACATCTCAGTTGACCCTCTCAGTGGATATTTCATTTTCTCTAGCTTAGTAAAAAGTAATAAGTCTTTAAATGTACTGAGAGATAAACAACACTTAATGGACTTCCAAAGTAAAAGTATGGAACTTCTGGCCATCAAGGATGAGAAAGCAATAACATTTCACGTGCAGAACTCAGAGGAACTGAATCATCTGGAATATCACATAAAACAATTAATGCACATTGTGGCAACTGGACCCCAAGTATAGTGGACATGAAACTTGTAGGTAAGAAAAAAAATGAGCTGCAGGCAGATTGTACTCTTATTTTTATTAATATTAAGAAATTCATAGCACAGCAAATTACTTTTATCTAAAAAGCTGATTGTGGCTTGAAGGAGCCAAACTGACTGGGTGTGTAATAGTGAATGCTAGACCACATCATCGTCTACTTTGATATTTATCTGTTTTGTTTTTATGCTAACAGAAAGTAGAGCATCGTTATGACATTAAATTAGATTGAGCACTAGTTTAGGTTAAATCGACTTCTCCAAAACAATGTAGAGCTTTCCTAAATCCCAAGGATGGTGCAAAAAGATAAGTACCAGCCCAATACGGAGGTATACAATAATCACAAACACAATAACACAGGAATTATTCCAAAGGATTCAAGTCTGGCAAGACACCCAAAATTCTCCCAAGACCTCAAGCTAATGAGATCCTTGAGCAGTGCACCACTGTGACATGTAAAAACATCTCCTGGAGCCAGATGTTGTCTCCAGCCGAGGACATCCACTGAGCAACCACTCAACTGCTGAGCACAAATGAAATGTTGCATGTTTCATTATTCCAGATAGATGTGGGTCACTGGACCAATGCATGGAATCTTAATTCTATGTAAGAAGTAAGATTGAGTGTCAAGCAGAAATCAGGTAGCATTCAAAGAGAATATTATATTCTTTTAAAAAAATATATTTTTGCATTGATCTAATGCAGTGGCTTTCTTCTAATTCATCTAAAGGTCTATGCAATCTGCTTAATGATGCATGCCATTTCATTGTAGGTCATTTGTATTAGACTCACTGATAAGACCGTACACAAGGTTAACTTTGGTTGTGCAACCTGTAGGTTCTTAAGCTTCAGTTTAGCCACGCCTTAGTGAATAATACATGTCTGGGAATTGTGAATTAGCTTACACATGTTTCATTTTAACAGTGCTATATAACATCTGCTAATTTTAAAGATCTTTCACTCTTATATGTTAAAACAATTTTAATAAATTGATTACATTTGACCAAAGTTGAGAAATCTTTTGGGGGTTCTATATAGTGCCTATCAAAAAGTTCTCACAGTGGATAATCTGTAAACTATGTGCATTTTTTTCCTCTATGGTTTGTAATGAAATGTTCAAAAAAAWTTTTATATACTTTTTGCTTTGTTCAGCCATACTAAAAATCTCTTCCATACTGGAAATCCAATGTAGTGCATCAGATATGCAACACTTATTGTACTCCCTGTACTGAGACATCACATGATTGATCCTTTATCATGTATTAGTGCATTTGTATTTAAGTAAGAATAACTGATTTTCTTTTTTAATATTTATTTTACAATTATTTAAAATGCTTCTCTGAAATGTGCACCAGCTGAGCTTTAACTGTAAAATAAAAGTGTAAAGTGTGTGGGAAGGACATTGCTTCCGTCTCATCCTCTTTTAAAACTTACACATGTACAGTAATTGGTAATATGTGTACAGTAAACTGCTCTTTTATTTATTCACTTTTTTTGCTTGCTAATCATTTTATTGAACTATAATCATATACAAAAATACAACAAAAAAACCTGAACAAAGTGCATTATTATTATTATTATTATTATTATTATTATTATTATTAATTATATAATAACAGACAAATTCTTAGACAAATTCTTTTTACAAATTCTTCACCCACCCACCCAGAACTAAACCAAAAACACACGGACATACACACATTCACACATTCCAGCTCAAATGGATTTGTGTGTATCAGACCTAGTTCAAATAATCAGCATCTGTAAATTAGTAAAATAAAAAACAATTGATTGAAATTTGTAAAAGAACATCTCAGTTGAAGCTCTCCGTGTATATTTAATGTTCTGCAGATTAAGAATAATTAATAAATATTTAATCCACCGAGAGAAAGAGGGACACTTAATGGACTTCCAATGTCCATCTGGTCATCAAAGATGAGAAAGCGATAACATCCTTATGTGTAGAACTCAAAGAAATCACCTGGAGTACCAAATAAAGCAATTAATGCACGTTGTTGCAACTGTACCTCAAGTATAGTGGACATGATACTGAAAAAAAAAACTGTCCAGAACTCCTGTGTATTTTGGCATGTGAGAGGCATGACATCTATCACATCTGTCCTCATCAGCCAGTCTTGTTTCAGGAAAATTGGGATCCTGTCTATGGCCATCTCCCACCACCATTCCTCACTCACCTGAAATCCCAATTAATTTTTCAAAGCAGTCCTGGTTTTCATATTTTTACACTTATTAAAAATAAAACAAAATATCCCTGAAATAACACTGTTGATGTGGATTCCCGGGCCGCTTGGAAGGTATAGAAGGAAAATTGAGGAAACACTTGGATGCAAAGTTTCAAACTTCTAGGTAACAAAAGAAATGAGCTGCATGCAGTTAAACTTTACATTTGTTATTTATATTAGGAAATGCATAGCATAGGAAATGACTTTACTACATGCTACAATCAGCTTTTTAGATAAGTCCCACTACTGACTTAATGTTGAATTATAATTCAACATTAGTGGCCAACAATGGTCTATTTTAAATGGACTTCCACAATTTAGGGCTTTTCTATGGTGATAAGTACAGTACCAGCCCAATACAAATACAGAGGTTGACACAATCACAGATTCCAGAGAAACAACAGCTGATCAAACCCCTGATTTAAGAGCTCCAAACACCATGCATGAGGCCACATGAATAAATGTCAATAATGTTTCAAGTACAAAGAGTCACAGAGACTTAAATATTTTAGTGTTCAATAATAATAATAATAAATATTATAATTATTATTATATTATGTTATTATAATATTATGATAAAAATATTGAGTTATTGAGACAGGAATGGTGTCTAAATAAATTCTGGACATTATTCCTTGTTAGAAAAATATTAAAAATTCCTGGTATCTACATCAAAGCAGACATCAGTATGAGTTTAAGAACCGTAAGCACTGACTATTCAAATACTGCGTACGTGATGAAAACACTGAAAACAAACAAAGGTATTTCTGTAACGTTTCAAAAGAAAAAGGTCAAAGTGTAGAAGCATGCATCAAGATTACCACAACATATTTTATGGCCTGACAGGAATACATGATAAAAACTTCCTTGAATCCATGTGTCGGGTTTAACAGCATTGCCCAAGATAGCCTAAACTGACACACCTGTTTAAAACCATCACTTGTTATGTTGAGATCCTTGCAATTTTAAAATTGGTTTTATTTACAAATATACCCCAAGCGTAAATAATTCAGTAGTTCAGTTCTTTTTCATTTGTTAATGAGAAAAATGTTTAACTTGTGTTACATGTTAAAAGAACAACTCATTGTTCATATGTTATTCTTGAGAATATGCAGACGTTGATGGTTAAAAATGCTAGTAAAATATTGCAGCATATTTTGTGTATATATCATATCATATCATATATCATGTTCAAAAAATGTTTTTTAAACAGCGTTTTAAAAATCACACAATTGGATACTGTTTTTGTGTTAAACCCTTATATTGCATAGCCTTAAATACACTCAGCTCTAGTGACCATACAAGACCATTTTGATATTTGAATGCTTAAGCACCCAATTATACTATTTAATTACAAAATATGTAGGGTATTACAATTAGAAAACTTTTATTGAGCGAAGTATGAGTACTTTCTTTTTATGAGAACATATAATTAAAAAGTATTTTTATCATTGACAGCAAATGCATGTTGCGGAAAAAAGTAATCATAAAAGATGGAAAAAAAGCAGAAAAGAGATAAGCAATGGAAAATAAACATACAGACACAGTGAGCAATTGTTTTTACTGTGGATATGTCTTATCAATGTTATCATGTCAAACCAGATGAGAATGGTCAGACAGGTTTGAGCTGACAGGACCTCTGTCATAAATCAAGCAACTATTCTTTACAGCCATAGTACACAGAAAAGCACCTCAGAATGCAATCTTAAGATGCATGAGCTACAACAACAGAATACTACATCAGGTTTCACTCCTGTCAGCTTAAAACAGGAATCTGAGGCTACAGTATCACCAGATCTGGACGATAGAAGATTGCCCCCAAATCTACTGTCCAATTTTGCAGTCTGCACGTACTGCAGCCACATCATAGGTGTAAAGAGAGGTTGCACCAGGTTGCAATGGTATGCATTTGGTTATACTTTAGAAAAACTGTTGAATGCAGCAGTCGCAGGAGCGCAGCAATTTTTGAAATATTTAAACCAGCCTGCCCAATACCACTAAGCATGCCACAATGAAACTCAATAAGATAGTAAAGTGGTACAGACGTACTGTGTATAAACACCTAAAAAACATGCAKATGGTCCTATTTGTTTCTCAAAGTTCGAGAGTACATTATGTTGGCTTTAAATTATGTTGAAGACATGCTGAAGTCAAGTTATGTCAACTGGCTTTTTATTGTCATTTCAACTATATACAGCTTCAACAGTACACAATGAAATTAAACATGATACAACTTGGTGCCACATCAAACAATATTGAACTATAAGAGACACCCATACACTAGACTACAATACAGAACTACATGAAGTGCAGAAGAGATTCTTAATGTGAACATAACCATGTTTATGGTTTGAAATAGTTGTTAGCCATAACATTAAAACCATTAACATATAACCACCTAGATTTTGCAAGACTAGTTACTCTGAACATTGGCAGAGTATTTTTTGTGTGCTGAGAGGTAGGGGCTCCATGGATCAGACTTGCTTGTCCAGCTTATCCCATCGATGCCCAATCAGATTGTGCTCTGTGGAGTTTGGAAGCCAGATCGACAGTCTTGGGCTCTTTGTCTATTGGGCGTCATGTGTGGCGGGCTGTGGTGCACCAGGTGTTCTGGTGCCTTTCTACAATGACCAGCATTGACTTTTTTGGTAATTTTGTGCTGCCTTGCCTCTTCCATGGGATTGGAACAGACAGGCTAGCTTTTGGTTCCTGCAGATGTAGATGAGCCTTTGAACATTACTTTCAATTCTTCCAAAACAAGTCAAAGTTAAATCAGTGATCTGCATAAAACAGAATAATCAGTGTTCTACTTTGTTTAAAAGTGAGTATACCAGATGTTTATCAGACAATCAGATATATTACAGTATACTAACCATGTAATCAAATTAGCAAAGATTTGACTTATGTGAATCTGAGGAGAGCATGTTTCTCCAAGTCCAATAATAATCGTTTGGATGGCTTCAAAAGGTGTCCGTTCAGTCCTTTTGGAATTAAATTTTCAGAGCACAGACCTGACCAAACATCACTCCTAAAGCTGCGACGTACGTTGTCACCCAGACCCTCAGGGACTACAGTCCCCTCCAACAGTGTAATCACGGTCCTCCTGTAGCTCCAAATGGCTAGCCATCACCCCTCTGTCCTAAATCCTCCACAGCAGCGCTCTGGTTAAAAAAACAAGAGAAGCCTTGTAAAAACAAAGATCTATCAGAATATCTAGTTATGATAAAAAATAAAATATATTAACAAGACTATATATAGAGTGCGTAAAAGACTTCTAAGACTTCCAGAATTCTAATGATTGGTTTAAACAAACGGGTTTAATATTTTCAAGGGTTTTACTTTGTCATTCTCAGGAGTAACTACATGTTTGGAGTGATGTTTTAAATTAATCGGGTGTTTTTACTCAGTTTAGTTTTCATACAAATAAGGTAACCGATGTAATTCTCGTACGTACTGTAGATGCGCATTAGCGACTCGGAAGCCAAACTAACACGGACATTTTTATATCCCTTAACTTACCGAATACTGAAGCGCCACTACTCAGAAACTGTTAAACACTTCTGGAGTGTTCTCGAACTTTCGCTAGCTGGGCGCTCGCGCGACCGCGTGTGTGCTGGGGAGGAGCAGGGCGCTGGCGCTGGCCAAAATTCAAGGAAAAATGGGAGGAAAGTTAGATACGATGAGCTCCCTAACAGTGCGGTAACATGAAGCGTAACGTTAGCTAAGCTCACCTTAGTAGTGTCAGGGTGTCTCTGTATAACGTATTAGGAAACACACCGCCCTTATATATAAAATACCTGTTTTAATAAATAAATAAATAAATAAATACCTACCAGAATAAAGAGTCCACAAAACGGGCATCGTCACGTCTTCAGTGCATTACGAAGTCAGTGTATATTTCCAGGCATTACTACTTAAAAAGTAATAATAAAAAAGCAAAATATCACATTATACGTGGATTACTTTTCAGATAAAACGCATGAAGAAAGTGTGACCGGCAAGTTTCCTTATAACCTGCAAATTCAATAGGACTTATACATTTAATTTAATTACATTAAAATAATAATAATAATTTGGTTTACGTCTCTCTCTCTCTCTCTCTCATTTTCCTTAAAACTGGAATGGATTTTTATAAATGTCAAAAAACATGTCAAAGTCAGTTTCTCTGTTTCTTTTGTTTCTGTAACTCTCCTAAAACAATCATCTTGTAGTGAAGTGCATGCGAAGAAATTTCCCTTTTTCTCACAACTTATTTAAATATAAGTGAGACATAATTACCGGCTGCCTCATGTTTAACAATTCGAAAAAAATGGTACACGGGTCGGTTTAACAGCAGCTCTTGCCTGTTTCTGACTCCGCCTTCCTGAGCTTCATATAGACCTGGACATGGTGCGTTTCCTCAGTGTGTCATCTGCAGTGGACCAGAGAGATAGAGGACAGAGCAGAACCAGCCGAGAAACAGACAGAGACATGGAGGAACGCAGACTTCCCATTAGTGTTCGCTTTTTAGGAGTGATGCACAAGGAGAAGAGTAAAGTAAGACTGAGTTTAACTRTGTGTGTTTGTGTGTGCTGCTTTTCTTTTGTTTTAAACAGTAAATCTAAACATGTGTATTTCCTCCAGCTCTACATGACCTCGGTTCTTTGGTCAGATCAGAATGAGATCGTGGTCTACAGAACGCTTGAGGAGTTCAGATCACTGCATGTAAGTTGAAATCTCCGCTCTAATCAAAATGAATTCAATTATTGTCTGATTTTACAGACTTTTTGACAACTGCTTTTTATTTTCCAGAATCAACTGAAGAAGAAATGTGCAGCTTCAAATGCAGGTCCGTTTCAAAGAGCAGTTAGGATTGTTCCCAAGTTTAAAGGTGAATATAATTTATTTTAAAACATTTATTTTTTAAAAGAAAGATAAAGAAATAAATATTCTATTTACTTTAAATATAGAAATGTTTTGAAATAACCTTGAAAGAATAAAATGTGGACCTAATGGTGATCCTGTGTTTCACACATCTGCTCACAGCGGAGAAAGTAAAGCGAGGTCTTCAGAAGAGCTACAGTAAGTCTCTGCTGAGGCTGAAGCCGYTGGAAGAGTACTGCATGGCACTGCTGAGTGCTCATCCCACTGTCTCTCAAAGCTCAGAGCTCAGCCAGTTTCTGCTTCCCAGACCAGAGGATCTGAAACCAGAATTTTCCCAGAACAGGTATCCACACACACACCAACTAACTAACACCATGTAACTATTGTCAAGATATGAGAAGTGGAGTAAAGCATTCTAAGTGTTATGTTGTTTGGCACAGCATTATAATCATGCCATCAGAAGAATCTCTGGGCAGAAGCAGTCAACTGAAATCAGATGCCAGTGTAACCCAACCATTTGTGACTCAGATGTACCGATGCATCGCTTCCTATGAAACTAAGGACACAAAGAACCGTCCCTTTAAGGTTGAAATAGGGGAAGCTGTTGATGTGCTAATAAAGGACAAAGCAGGTGAGCATCATTATATACGCTCTTGCCTTATCATTTAATCATTTAATCTTTACATGTTTGTATATTTTATATATGATCTGCATTGATTTTTGCACCTGCATCCTCACAGGCTGGTGGTTGGTTGAGAATGAAGCTAAATGCCTCGCCTGGTTTCCTGCTCCATATCTGGAGAGTGCTGAAGCAGATGATGAAGAAGATGAAGTTGGAGAAAGTAAGATCATTAAATATGCTCCTTTTAAATTGTACAGAGAAATCACATGCCTGAGGGCTTGCATTGGTTTTTAAAACTGTCACTGCTGGCTTTAGGCCAGTTTCTAGGAATGTTACGTGACTACAGACAAAGATGTTACTGTAGATCCGGGTTCACATACAGAGCAGACGTCTTCTGTCATGGCCTACTAGACATTGTAAATAAAAAATGGACAACCTTAATGTAATTTCTATTCCTAATGTTTTTTTTTCCATAGGTGCTCTATATGTTGCCTCCAAAAGTTACAAATCCACAAAAATAGATGAACTGTCTGTGGGGATTGGATCCGTAGTTGAGGTTTTAAGAAAATCGAATGATGGATGGTGGCTAGTTAGGTAAGCATAAATTTTTTAAATGCACAAACCACACCTTTTGTTCTTGAACAGACAGATACCTACATGTCAACCATAAATAAAAGTGGACAGTGTAATGGTATGAAGCATTTGTCAGTGATTTTTCTCTTTTAATTTGTTCCATATATAATTTCTTCACTTCTTGTTGTCCTTTTCTTTTATCTCAGGTACAACTGCAGAACTGGTTACATCCCTTCCATGTACCTACAACCATACATCAATCCACGAGTGCATATAATTAGCTCCCAGACTGAAAATCAAAGTTCATCCATAAACATGGGTCAGTTTCAGGTCTCTGCTCGTTCTGCCCTGATGATTCCAGGACATGAGCTCAGTCGCTCACAGTACAACCTCCAGCAGCTTCCAGGAGACAACCTGAATATCAGCGATAAAGCCAAATCACATTCGTTGAATATTCTCACAGCTGTTCCACAGATGCCAATCACAATTAAAGTGGAGCATGAGGAGGACAGCAGGATAAGGACCTTGAGTCGCAGCAGTGAAGGAAGCTTTAGTGACTCCGACAGCTCCTCAAGCAGTGGGTCCTTCCACATGAGCAGCCCCAAGGTCATCCGACAGGGCAGCATGCCTCAGCTTGACCACCTGGATCCCACAAGCATTAAGCTCCTGCCCAGTACATCTGAGCCCAATGTTTTTAAATTGGCCGGGACACCCAAAATTCCRCCAAGGCCTCAAGCACAGGAGATCCTTAAGCGCTGCACCACTGTGACATGTAAAAACATCTCCAAGAGCCAGATGTTATCTCCAAATGATTACATCCACAGCCGCTGAGCACAACTGAAATGTTGCTTGTTTCATTATTCTAGCTAGGTGTGGATCACCACACCAATGCAAGCATAGAGGCACGGTTGTGTGTGGCAAGCAGGATTCGATTTAATGCTTCAAGTAGAGGTCAGAGTACAGTGAAGGAAAATATGGTCATAATATGCTTTCTTCTTCTTCTTGGATATATCTAATATAATGGCTTTCTTACTATGCAGAAAGTCTTTGAAGGAAAAGTGCAATCTGCCTAATGATTCATGCCAAGTATTTTATGTTAGTTCATTTATACAAGTCATTTGTGTGAATTGTGAATTAGCTGCTGCATGTTTTATTTTAACAGTGCTATATAACCAGCCAGTTTTTAAACACGCAACGCTGTTTTAGGCTGAGACTTTTTTAAATAGATTGGTTCAATTTAATGTAACAATGTTGATACCTGATCTAGATGTAGATCAAAAAAGTGAATGAATGATACAATCTCTCTTGAATTATACTGATGCATATTCTCAATTGTCTGTAATGAAATCTTCCAAAAATGCTTTAGATAATTTTTTTCATTGTTCAACCATACTGAAAATCTCTTCCATACTGGAAACGTAATGTAGTGCATCATATATGCAGGATTTATTATACTCCCTATATTGAGATATCACATGCATGATCTTGGATTGCATCATTGCATGTGTATATGAATGTGTAACTTTATTATTATATATTTTTTATTTTACTATTAAATGGAATGATTATGTGAATCATACAAGCTGAGCTCTCACTGCAAAATGAAATGTAAAGTGTGGGGGATCATGTGAAGATCATTTGTTGTGTGTGATTCTTTGATCATCTTTTCAAGCCTATATGTCAAATTGAAGATTTTTTTTTCTTTTTAACAGTTGGGTTTTCTCATGTACAATAAAATCTAATAAAAATATATAAGAATAACTGCAGTTCTTGTATTCATATGTATCTCAACTCAAAATAGATACAGTGAACACTTAAAGGTCTCGGTTACATTTATATAAAAAGCCCCATTGTGGCTTGAAGTGGAAAAAAATGATTAGGTATAATTACAATATGTAGCACTTCTCTGCACCTCATTGTTTCAGTGTGGTTTTGTAAGGAGTCCAAAACAAGGGCAGCTCTGCAGCCGGCTGAAAGAGAGTCATATACAGGTTATACAAGTAGAATGGCAGGTCCATGTAGTTTGGAATGTAGAGCACAAACGAAGATTGCAAAAAATGTAAGTACTGCATGCCTTATATAATTGGCTTGCAAGATATACACAGCCTCACGCAGTGCATGTTTTAGAGACACCTGCAGGCAAGCAGGTGTTTTGGAATATTTAATGCCACTTTTAATGCCAGCCTAATCTGCATGTCTTTGGACTGTGGAAGGAACCCGGAGTAACTGGATGAAACCCACCAAGCACGGGGAGAACATGCAAACTCCATGCACACAGAGACGGGAATCGAGCCTGGCCGGGATTCAAACCCATACCCCGGAGGTTGTAAATTTTGACTCATCAGTGACATTAATTGTGTTTCTTTACTCAAGCAAATCTTTCCTGTTTGTTGTTCTTCTGAAGTAATGGGTTCTTTGCCACAATTCATCCATGTCATGTCATCCATGTCATCATGCCTGACTCATTCAATCTCATCTGAACAGTGGATGTTGAAGTACATCTGYCGCTTGAACTCCAAGAAGTTTTGTAAGTARAAACACTCAGTCTGCATAAAGATCTTTCCAACTGTATTTTTCACAGGACTAATCTCATAAAAAAAGACATAAGCACAGTTTTCTTAGGTGATTTCTCAAATCAGAGCTAAAATTCTCAAAATAACTTGTATAACTCAGCGATAAGGCCAAAACATCTATTGTGCACATCATAAAAGCAATTTAGTATTATTTTTAACAAATTGCAAGAGCTTCGGCCCTTTAAAGCAAATTATGTASRACTGCCTACTCGTTTTCATCTAAGCACAAGTTAATTTCTTAAGTCATTACTTGTAAAATGTTTGAACCAGTTGACATGTAAAGCATATTTTCTAGATGTGTCCTAAACTGTTTTCCGKTTAATCTRACAAAGAGTACACTCAGTAAAAAGTGTGAAAATGAATCCTGTCCAATCTCTTCAATAAATATTTCACATACAGTTATGTATAATTGTGTGTGCTTATAGTACATTGCTATACTGACAAGATAACTAACTTGTTCATAAACAATCACATACACATTCAGATGGCAATGACAATTTCCTTTACATAAATATTTACTTTTGAAAGATAAACTGAGACTTTTGATCAGGTTGTGCAATTATATTTTTGCAAACGATAATGATGATTCAAGAAATGCTCCAAAGGGTCTACCAAAAATATCAGTTATGTGTAGTCTGACTTAAATGTTGTAATAATTAGTTAAGATGAATGCAATATAAAAATAGTTTTTGCATCTGGGGGTATTTATATCCAAACCAGGTAAACAGGATACGAATAGGGCTTGGGCATGATGACGTCACAGAAATAAATATGATTGGTCAATTAAAGGGAGAGAGGAAGTACATCCAACAAGGCGAATTTTACAGAAAGCACTGTGGTGGATTATAGTACTGATTATTGCTCCATACTCTATAGAATTCATCCTGCTGCTTTTTTCACCAGTGACCAGAAGATGTGGTGGAATGCTGTGGATTATGAGGAATTAAGTTCTATCATTATACGCTTCTCTTCCAGTCACTGTGAGACAGTTGATGTTTGTCTTTCCATACTCTTCTAGAACTAAATGGACTTTTTATCGATCATCCAATCAAAAAACCTTTGGTCCATAAAACATTTATATCCTGATTTGGATGTAAACACCCTTCAATATGTTAAAAGTCAGCATTTTGGGCTTGTATCGTTTAGTTTAAACTCCAGTATATAAATATTTATGTTTTTCCCTTTTGGCTTTAGGACAGAAGCAGGATGAAGTCAGAGTTGAATCTCCTCAATAAGTAAATTGAAGAAATTACTTAGATCAGACTTAAAGCTTCACCTAGAACAGGATGCAATTTTTCTATACAAAGCCACAGAAGGGATTTTATGTGCAACATTTCATCTGATGTAACAAATAAAACAAAAGAACTTAATGAAAACAATGAATTTATTTAAAAGTTTTTTTTCTCCTGGATTTAGGAAGGTGGTATAAAAAGCAAAGTATGTCATTTATAATTGTACATGCAATAAAACGACTCTTAGCTTAATACTAGCTGTTAACATTGAGGTCTGGTCCTTGCTCTCTTTCAACACGGCAACACCATCAGTACTGTATACAGAGAATGTTACAGTTATATATCTTAGTCATCAGCTTGCGTTGGTTGCTATACACAAAGTTGCCGTGGAAATTTCCACCACATCATCATCATCAGAGCYCTCATCACTGGAAGGATGACCTCTGTTTTTCACCCCGTTCACCCTCTTGTTTCTGGCTCTGAAACCTTTCAATGCGCTGACACTGTCTCTGTCGTCATTCTTGGAGTCTTCTTCACTGCTGTCTGCGCCCCCCACGTCATCACTGTCATCAGAATTCTCCTGCTGTCCACTCGGTTTTTCGCGTCCTGGATTCTTGCCAAGTACAAATATGTTCTGTGGCTCGGTTTCCATCTCTTGTCCCTGTATTTCCCCACTGGAGAAAAAGATATCCGATTGTTATAAAATCATGACAAGGCCCATCATACACTTCCCGTTTAAGCTAAATGATGACTTTTTAAATCTTCACCAAAAATACAAAGTTAATTCTACTTTGTAGAATTCTGGTGCGATTTGGGTGCCTTGTAGCTCTTAAAAGCATTGAAAGTTTATATACATACTTTTAATATACTAGATGCATTTTTGATGACAATGGCCTGATTTTAATGACTGATTAACAGGGTTGAGACTATTAGCATCCTGTTGCACACCGGACTTGAAAAGTATTCCAAATATTTAATGGCGTAAAGAGGTTTAGTTAGCTTAAATGAGTGAAGGAATGTTGTGAAACTACAATATCATTTATTCACATTATATACAGAATAACATATGGAAAAAGTGTCCAGTTTCTGTAAACCATGGGCCTACTCTTGCGTTGAATTTCTAAAAGTAGTACCTGATATGGTTTTCTGCAACAAGGTTTGACAATTTATGAATTCGCGGCTAGTTCAGTTACCACTGAATGCATTCATTTTTTTTGTTTCTCCCCACACCGTTTTGTGTAAATGCTAGATCAGGTTCTGTAAAAATCCCAGGAGGTCATTTGAATAATCACAATCATGGGTGTTAAATCTTCTTCAAAAAGGGCAGGTATGAGTGAAAGCTTTCATTCCAACCAGACAGTCTACTGAAGGCCAACAATAAATTAATTTTTCAGTTGGGATCAGGTATGGTTTCACACATGCACACTGGGCCTTCATGGAGAACATTTGACACCCCTGATCTAAACAATCCTAAGGGAAAAAAATGGAATCACATGAAATATCACAGAAATGCACAGAAATTTACCACTAGATAACCAACAAATTGGCTTCTTAGTTTAACTGATCATGTGCACAACAAGAAGCACTAAATACTGATAAACAATAGCTTTTCCATACCAGAATGACCTTTTGCACAAGTTTGGAATGCAGAATATTTAAAATGCTTATGCTTTGTCTGTTTAAAGTGTAACAGAAAGATAAAACRGTCATGCATGCTTGTTTAGAAAATGTTTCTGCTGCTTTGGAATGAATAATAGATGATGCAGAAATCACTTCTACAGTAAGTATGTGTTTTAAGTTTCCATTAATCATTGTGCCTAATCAGATGACTTCCTCATGGCTGAAACTTTTCCTTTCATTTCCATGCATTAGTGTCTCTGTTCATGTTTTCTTTATCTGATGAAATACCTTACTGCAGTCTGTCTGAGACTTAATTTCCATTTTTCATTTTCCTTCGTTTCTCCACTATAGCTTATGGCACAATCACYGAACTTGTAATATTTAGCACAAGAGAGACTCTTGACTATAGAAGTTCAGTTACAGTGCCAAACGCACTGCAATATAGCGGGGAATTGATGACTGATGCGGCATGACGCAGAAGGACGCTTTTGTTTACAGTAGGGCTGCAACAACTAATCGATAAAATCAATAATGAATTCTTGCCACAATTCTGAGTGCGCGGTTTGACATTTTGAGAGCAGACAAAGCACTCTATACGCGTTCAGTGTCTGCGCGCTCAACAGCCCGATTCTGCGCAAGCAACATGTTTTCCGTGCACGCGCGACTTCTCGATTCTGTGCGCGCTYCCCTGCTCGCTTAACATGTTCTGGGCGCACTCGACTCTGTCTTCATGCGCGTGCAACATTTATTTTCTGTGTGCGCTCGACTCTGCCTGTACACTCGCTCAACYTTGTCCAGTGTTACAAAACTGCCACAAAACCAGCCAATCACAGACTTCCACACACTACTACTGATTGGCTGTTCCTTCTCTATCAGCTGGCAATATCTGCAATTATTTAAAAAAAAAATTTGGCATACTCAAATGCTGTTATTTATTTATTTTAAGTTAAGTTTATTTACAAGTGAGTTGTGCTAAAAAAAATAAAAAAAAACATCCCCCATGCACTCGACAACAAGCAGCCACTATAACAGATGCCATCCAACATAATAAGAGTACATCAATTGTTGACATCAACATCTTTTTTATTTATTTATTGGATATTTAGAGGATTTTTACTGTTCCAAAACTAACTAACTAAGTCTTTAAGGTTTAAAATGTCAAAGTTAAAGATCATTAAACTCTATATGTGGCTTTTGCATTTTTAAAAGTTTAGTTATATACATAACTAATACCCTGATTTATGGTTTTATATAGTTATAAGCAAAACATCAAATTAACAAAGCATTTAGTTGTTATCAGATTAATCGAAAAAAAAAAATCAAAATTTTGATTTTGATCAAAAAATCTAAATAATCGTTAGTTGCAGTCCTAGTTTACTGCACACCACTTGTAATATTATAGAAGAAAAGTATCTCAAAATGTAACCACATAAATTATTATTTTTAAAATATACATGTTGGAGTCAGTGTGGTCGAACCATGAATCTCCAGACAACAGAAGTATGGAGTGGTAACAGAGCGTAACTCCAGTTCTAGTACAGTTAATTGGCAAATCTACAAAATTCCATTCACTAACGAAAGACAAACCACACATTTTAAATGTTTATAGTTACAATATAGTTTTTGTTGATTAATTGTTTAATAGTTTATGGTTACGGTWATACAGAATAACATACGGAAAAAGTGTCCAGTTTCTGTAAACTATGGGCTTACTCTAGCCTGGAATTCCTGTTAGAGTAAAACCTGATATGGTGGGAAAACAGATCACTGAACGAACTCCTGTCAATCATGGAAGATCATGGAAAATCCACCCCACCCACTACAGGATCCCATACAGAGGCAGCAAAGTTCATTCTCTAAAAGACTGATCCAGCTTCAATGTCACAAAGAACGAGATCTTTCCCACCATTTGCCAATGCACTGTACAACGACTCACCTCTATGTAACAAGACAATAGCAACTTGTATACATATCCCATTATTCCCCATCACTACACACACACACACACACACACCTGTTTGTTTCTCCCTTACTACTGATTGTGTAATCTGTGCTGCTGCAGTAACAATATCCCTCACAGGGTCCAGAAAGTCTGTCTATCAATCCGTGTATTAACATTGAGTAACTTTTCTTTTGAAAATTCCACAATGTTCTCACATAAATTATATCTGTAATGAACAGAACAATGTCTGTCTGCATTTTTGAAAGAGACACTTTTTTTTTTTACCAAGAATCTGAAATGAATCTTAAAAGTCCTCGGTCCTGAACACTTTTGTAATGGAAATTTTTGACTAATGGAAAGTACTATGATTCCTCCCTTAAATTAAAAGTCCAACAACAAAAAAAGGTAAAGGTGTAAGCATCGTCACCACATTACTGCTTATACTTTTTACTTAAAAAAACACCCCATAATTTCTGATCAGTCTTTTATCCATTTATTATTATTATCATTATTATTATTAGACGATCCTTCTGAAAGAGCCGTAAACAAATGTGTTRCAACAAGCACATTAATGTTATTCATGTTTCAGCTATAATTATGGTCTGAGATCTTTCTGACTGTCAACAGACTGCCCATTTAATTCACTTTTATTTTTGTCCATTATAATTTTCGATTTAATTTGACTCAATCCCATTAGTTTATTGTCTGACCTATCTCAAGCAAATAGATTTTTTTAAGCTTTCTATGTTTTAAAGAGGACTAAATGTTTGAGTATCTCAAAGATCAAAATTAAAGCACAGTTGCCTCTGACTATAAATCTGAAAAAGAAGTTTACATTGTTCATTTATAGCCAGAAATTCTATTTCTGTAAAGCAGAGTTATGAGAATATACATTGTAAACGGTGCTTTGGAAATTTGTGTTGTTGATTAGTTACAAGTCATGTCATGACAGTCTTTTCCTTCCTGCCCTAGTAGATGGGGTTATTGCATCAACCACTCAAACTCAGAAAAAGAAGAAATGATTCTCTCGCAAAACAAGAGTGTCTGTGGACGATGGAAGCCGTTTATATTTTCTGCAAAAGTTGTGGTATACAGTACGGCTACATGACACACCCCCTAAGTTCTTCAACTGGGAACAAAAAGGCTGCAAAGTGAAGGCCKGAGAGCTATTCTTCAAGAATTCCCCTTTAGRAGCAAAGCATGAAGAGATGCAGGATCGGCCAGGGCTTTTCCACAGTACTATATATTTTTTAAAGAACATCAGTTTCAGACCATTTAACCTTCCAGTCGCCATCGTGTTGTATGAAATAATATGAACACAGTGATATGAAAATATTGGAGTACAACACGAGTATTTGACACATGAAGCCTGTTTGGGGAAAAATCCTAAGCAAGGTTAAGYTCAAATCTGCTCACCCGTCTTTGCTTCCTGTCACTCGCATCTTCTGCCACATGTAATCCAAGAACATGGAGGCCTGGAGCAGACGGTTGATCCTTTGCATGTGTCTCTCTGCAAAAGAAACAAATTCAGGACCGCATCACATATCTATAACAAAAATTAACCCTACTCCTAAAACAACTTGCAAATCACATAATATTAAAATCTTTGCATTGCACTGTAAAGTCATAATCATTACCACAACCTTCATCAGGAAATGAGAGCAATTTTGTTCCCTAGGGCCAAAGCCAGGTCCACAAAGATGCATTCATGTTAGTTTTGCTTTAGTTATAGATTTTTCATTAAACATTACCTCTAAAACATGTTAATGTGTCACTTTATAGCTGCTCATGTATTTAAAGTCAAACACAAATTTAACCAAGATAAGGATTAATGGTTACTGCGGTGCTTTGGAGAAAGTTTTATTCAAGAAAAAAATATTTTTGGTGTGATTTACAAGTATTTGTCCAAGACACAATAAAATAAAGGCTTGTACAGGAATGGCTGTTTATGGCTTTAATAGAGTAAGCATAAAACACTAAAACCTTAATACATTTCCTATTACAGCACTCCTCAGAGTATTTTATTCCTTAACAGCATGCAGTCAGTCAATACATTTAGACCTAAAATGCAAGGAATGTTCAAGACAAATGGAGACTCAGTTATGAGAGTAAAAACTATCCATCTTTATTTCTCTATATAAATCCCCTGCTASACTATTGCACTTATCCCAGTGTTGGACTAGTGCTTCGCCAAACATGTTGAAATTGCTTGGAGCCAGGTCAGGAGTGTATGAGGAAAATGCGTGTGGTGTCTGTAAATGATTCTGTGTACAATTCCCTTAGACAGATGTGYCTCTTCCACAAGTTAGCAATGAGTAATCTGTCCATTTTCAAGGTTCAGACGTTCCACTCACCAAATTTTCACGAGAATAACTGCTCAGAGTCACTTTGGCTGGGATCGTCACTCGTGGACATAAAGTATTCTTTAAACCGTTTCCACCATTCGAATGTTTTACTGAGGCCAAGAGTCTCATCACTGTACTGTGCTCGGAGTCTGCGGCAACTATCAATCGGTTTTACACGTTCATTCACCAAAAATATAATCTCAAATCCTGGTTTAACTTGAATGCCCGTCGTAAATAAATCCAAACAGTAATAATAGGGATACTAATGATAATGACGTTAWAAAACACGAGAATCTACAAACCTCTACAGTCCAACAAGGTACCATGGAGACCAATGATGATTACCATTGTATTCCCATTTTTATATGACCACGGTAGGACAATATTCATACCTGCATTCACATTAAGTGCAAATTATAAACCAATCTCCGTTTCCGCGAGGACCGCCCAACAGGCTTTGATTCTTAACAAGTAAAATTACTTAGTTTTAGCCCTTAGCTAGCTACCTAGCATTGACCATGTTGCTGGTAATGATGACGGATATATGGACCCATCAGAAGTAACCAGGAGATAAAAATGTACCTCAGGAATTGGATGGATTTAGTAAATCAGTGTCAGTTTATCATGAACGCAGTACAGCGTGTGCAAAATACAGAGGTTAGTATGGCTTTAGAAAGACAACTAGAATCTTTACAAAATACTGATTGCTTGAATTAGGGTCTTTTTAATTTTAAGAAAATGAAACAGGACAAATTAATGGCATGCACAAACACCGCACCCACCACAAATCATACTAACCAGTATAAGGGATGAGGCCCTCTAGATGAGTGCGTGCTCCCTGGAACTGCAGCAGCTCGTCTGGGCTCATGTGAGTCAGTAGCACCTGTAACACTGCCTGGGCGCTCAGACAGCTTCGTGCATTTGTGTTCCACACCGCGCAGTATCGCAGAAGAGACTCTGAACATAGAAGCGACAGTTACACGACCGAGTAACTAGATGATTTCCTGGACCACTGAACATAATTACCGTAAATATCCTTTTCTTTACAATCAGATAAAATGGATTATCTTCCCTTTACATGAACTTCGATTTTTGTTTTGTTGTACATGAAGAATAGAAGATCAAAATGCCATTCAAAAATAAGGCAATACTTAAAATTATTTTTAATTGGAACGAATATAATTTATGTCTAAACGAGGACCTGTGTAAGTACTTTACTGGGATTATATAAAAATAATACATAATGGTGGACATGAGTATTAACACAACATACAGTGTGTATTATAGTTCTCACTGGGCAAAAAAAAAAACATTTTAAGGATTTCACTAATTAGTCTGAAAAGTTGCTTTAATTAACTGAAWATCTGTTTAAAACTGGCTCTGAGACAATGATATTCAACTCAACAGAAAACTGTTCAGTCAAGAAACTGCCTTCTGTACATGATCGTCAGCAATCAAGCAGGCATGGATTGAGCACATGATCTCAGAGTACTACAGAACCTTTTTGACCCTATGCCCAGTTGGATGCAGCAGTTTTAAAGACAAATATACTAAATACTGATTGCTGTAAAGGAAATCTATTGCATAAAGTAATATTCCTATTATGTTATAAATCATTTTAAAACATTAAGAATGTCATTTAAACACTGAATATCACTTTTGTCTCAATACTTCTTGCCACCATTGTACGTCACATTTATTACTATACCCATCTTTATATTTTGGTATTACTGATGTCAATGATGTTTATGGTGTCATGTCCTCAAATTGAGGAGTGAATGGTGGTGTGACCTCACCCTTTTGGTCCTGCCGTAGCCTAAGAATGGTTTTCTCCAGATGCTGCTCGGCCTCCTCCTCTTGCTGGATTTCTGCCAACACAGCGTTTATTGGAAACAGAAAGCAAGAGGGTTATACTTCTAAATCTAGGTCATGAACAAGTCATCAGTCACAATTAAAGAGAAATCCATTTAACATGATTGTAAGTGCAGCAGTCTACACCTGTGATGAATCAATCTCCAACAAAGGATTGGCCAAGTCCCAACCAGTCTGGAGTTTCCGACTAAAGGGTGTAATATTATCATCTCTCATTACTCAGTATCAAAATACTTATTGTAAAATTGACCAATCACCGATCACAGTGTGACGAACTCATACAAAGCTTGACGAACTTTAATTCTTTCATTTTCAATCCAAAGGAAGTCAACATTTAAAAGAAGTGGAGGAAACTTCTAGACCAAGCCTGGGAACCTCTGGGCTACATTAGTGACCTTTGTATAGTTATAACTTGTTATAATTATCCTAATAAATTCTAATTGAATCATTATTTTATTTAAACGACTCTAATATTCGTACGTTATTAATTAGTTAATTACCCCACAAGTATTTTGTGGAAGTTTATGCTTAACCCCGAGCTCACTCTGTACATTTGCAGACTCCGTCTACAGCATTTTCCTGGAACTCTTGCAGTAGTATTCATTCATATGACTTATTTTCATTTCATCTCACTGCAGATGAAGTTTGACAAAAATATTTCTATACTTAATTAATAAAAAGACCATCAACCCTGTGTGTCATGGTATTCCAGCCATTCCATGCTAAAAATATTTGAAACCGGCAATGTTTCATAATTACTGACCATCAGATTACCTCTAAGGAAGATTTGTATCATCTGGTTGTCTTTTTAATACATCACAACAATCAAATCAGAGATTCGGCTTCCWTAAAATATTTTTTGTTTGTTTTGCTTTYYYYCCCCCCTCCTGTAACCCATTCTGCCTAAAATGTTATGCTTTCCAAGATGCATTTCTGTTCACTACAGCAGTAGAGTGATTTTACTAATTTTCTTTGCCTTGGAAGCACTCTTATGTAACATCTTGCATACTAATAAAWATAGCTCTGGGTATGTACTTTATTATTTAAAAAATTTGATTACCTGAATATTATAAAAATTTCTTCTAAAAGACTTTCATAAAATGAATATCTATGCCATTATGAAATTATCACTCATTTTATTTGTTCTGTATACATAGTTTGTAATGTTGTATTATATACAGCTTCTCTTTTAAYAATTAATGCATTTAAATACAAAACAAAAAAAAAAGGTTTTTTTTTTTTTTTTTAGAATTTGTATGTGTGACTCAATGAGCAAAGGAGTGGTTAAACCTGTTTAGTTGGTCAAAGAAACTTTCCTAAAAATACAACTGGAAAAAAGGAGTGCAGCATTGCACATCTTCTACAAATAGAATCCATTTAAGAATCTGCCTGGGGCAGGACTTTTTTCCGATACATTCCTGCACGTACACTGGATTACAGGAAAACTACTACGCCTGTAACGTCATGGAAGCGTCGTCACCACTTATTATAMGCAGCCTGAATACCCGGAAACCGTCACCCAGCAGTGTTCCTAAAGTCAGCATCTGCTTTCAGTGTCTTGACGAGTTGAGCTGCCATGTCGAAATATGCAACCGTACCATAAACCAATAGCACTATGTTTAAAAGCCAAACAATTGCGGAGTGGAGCAAAATCAATGAGTACATGTAAAGTGTGTACGTTTGTTTGTCTTTTGACTGCTGGCGCCGAGGGGTCGCCACAGCGGATCATTCGATCCACACCACAACTTGGCACAGGTTTTATGCCGGATGTTCTTCCTGGCGCAACCCTCTCAATTTAGCCGGGATTGGGACCAGCACGGCATCCAGTGGCTGGGGTTTGAGCATTGCCTGGGAATCGAACCTGAGCCTTCTGCATGGCAATCGAGAAACCTACCACTGAGCCACACAAAAATGTGTACATGTTTAAAAGTGTTGAAACAAAAAATTTTACAACGAATACTCGGTAGCTTGTATGAAAAAAATCGTACGCAAGAATCAAGTAGTTGGGCCTGATACATGCAGACATGGCAGATGAAGGCAGGGTTAACTAAGTGGTTCGGAAGGTCGCAGGTTTAAACTCCAGCACCCCCAAGCTACCACTGATGGGCTCCTTAAGCGAGGCCCTTAACCCTTATCTGCTCAGATCTGTTAAACTGGATAAGGGTGTGAAAAAATGTTGTAAATATTAACTGCATAAGAAGCACTTTCCATAACCTCCTTATATATTTTTTGCACATCCACAGGACTAAAATCTCAGTCCACTAAGGAGGGTATTCTTCACTGGATATTTACTTCAAGTGCACAACAAGGTAAACAGCAAAGATTGTTGAGTTTAGACTGCATCACTGTGTATCTAGCAATAACAGTAGAAATATTGTGACATATAGTACTGTACACATTTTTTGACATTTCACTCAAATTTCCAAAAGCTGCTTTGCGACAACGACGATTGTTAACAGTGCTATAAAAATAGAACAGAACTGAATTGAATGGACATCATCAAGCCATTAAACCAGTCTTGTTACAACAGTGGTCAGTATATTACAGAGAACAGAGGTGGCACAATGCGGTGTATTATCTGGAAAACTGCTCTGCATTATGATATTTCTGTTTAGGGTGGAACTGTGAGATATTTTTCTAAAAATGTCCATACCCTCCCAAACTTTTTGATGTATATAGGATGCAGCCAACATGTTCATTCCTGGCATGGCATACTCTCCGTTTTCCCCATGGCCAATAACAGTGACGATATCCAATCATGAGTGTCCATGAGCTCACGTATGAGGAAAAGGGCAGACACTGACTTCCAGATCAGTTACTGCTCTGGAAATACTGATATCCAGTTTATTACATAACCCAGGTAAGGCAGCATGGGCAGTAAAGTGATCCTCAAATACAAGGTTATGCCATGTTTCAGCACTACTTGAAAATATCAGGAAAAAAAAAGGTTTGCCACATCACCAGGAGATCCTGGGTCTAAATCTCAACAATGCGGTATCTATCTGAGGCTGGGGGGTCCTAGTGAGTAAAACTGGACATGTTCTGAACAGGGGACAGATGGTACACTTGGACTGCCACATCAATCAAAGCAACAACAGTCAATCAGGACCAGCTAACACTTTTGTTACGTCGCCTCCTAACTGTGCATGAGCATCAGTTTGCCGTGGGCTTACACAGGCTGTGCAGTCTGTAAGGGCTGATGATTGTACAATACCTTTGATGACTCGAAGCACAGTATGAGGCTGATCCAATGAGATGGCTATGCCCAGTGCCTTTAAAAAGTTCTTCTCATGAAGCAGATTAGATAACTCCTGTTGCCTGAAATGAAAAGTTGAACCATTATAAGCAATGACGACTATCAAAGCATGGTGGTTTGAAACAAAACTGCTCTACAGATTTTACAAACCTTCTTTAAACCACACATGAGAACAGAAACATTAATGTAAGCACAGATTACAGCTTAAAATAATAATCAGATCAGTTGGGATGTTTAATCGACTCAGATTTCTGCTGACTCGATGCCTGGCACAGAACTTCACTCAAACTCCACGACCTTCAGTTCCCTATTCCAATCATCGACTCGGATTGCGGCGTGAAATGTAACTCCATCTTAACCTGCTTGCACCCTGCTCTGGCACAGAGTGTTATGAATACTACTGCATGTTTTTTTTAACATACTACCGCATAGTCACGCTCTAAGAATACAGGATATTTTACATAACCCTTCCATTGTATGTCTTACCTTTACATTGTTGGGATTGTAACACAAGCACAAAGATGAACTTGAGGAATCTTACTTGAGAATCTGATCCTCTTGCTTCGCCTGCTCCTCTGCTTGTTCTTCCTCTGTGACATCCTGATAGAAGAAACAGCAGAAACAGCCAGATCAGGAAATTACTGTTGCTTGTTTTCAACTTGTGCACATATTTATCTTAACTTATCTATTTAAATTAAATGCTTCCTTTGCGTCTTTTCATTGGGATCTGTCTACCTTGGAGTTCACTAGTATAATCATACAAAATCCCTTTTGAATCACATTACCTACAGAGAAATCATGCAAACTAATCAAGTCTTCACCAAAACCAAAGTGACGTGACTTCTAATCAATTTCTACTTATTTAGGCAAAATGACATGAAACAACACTTTCTTCAGTAGTCAAGGAAATAATCCAGTTTCTGCGGTTATGCATGTCTCTATTTTCTGCATAGCTTTATACGTCACCATAGCAACACCTCACTTTTAACCCAGTGGTATAAAAAGCTAGACGATCAGACCTTCCAAACTGTGATGTTAGAGTCAGCCGATCCGGTCACAATCAGATCGTCACTGCTGTTGCCGTGCAGAGCCCACACTTTATCCTGGTGTGCGTCAAAGGTCTTCACACACTCGTTTGTTTTAATGGTCCAGAGCTTCACAAGGCCATCAGAACCACTACCAGACAACAGAGGACAGAGATAAGGGAAAAATAAAAATGTAATAAGAAAATCAAAGGCCTTTCGTGTCTGTTGTGCCTCACTCTATATACGGTCACTGGCCAATTTAATAGGAACAGCTGCTTATATAACAATTTTCAAATTATGTGACAGCAGGCAATGTATAATATCACGCCATTCTAGTGTACAATTTTCGCATCAAACTGCACAATGGAGACAAATATGATCTTTCTCGGTCCCTTTGACCAAGGCATTTTTTTTTGTCTCATACACCGCATTTTTCTGAAGTTCTTTTCACACAGATCACATTTTCCTGAAGCTATTAACCTGTAATGGCGTGATTTCATGCCTTGTGCAACTGGCACATGATTGGCTAATCAGGCACGTTCCTATTAAATGTGGCACCCTGAGAGATCATGCAAAAAAAAGAACCCGTTCGTGAAGATTACATTATGCTGGTTAGCAGGAGATGCGATCAAAGTCACGTGATGACGTGGGGTAAATGAGATAAGACATTTAAGATAAGCCAGAAAAATGTGTAGCTTTTGCAGGATGGTGTGGCTTACCCAGAAACTATCTGAGTGCCTCGGCTGACAAATATTATCTTCAGGACAGAGGCATCGTGTCCTTCAAACGTCTGCAGAAATTGAGATTAGAATAGAAAAAAAAAAATTCAATCAAGCTTAACCTGACCATGAGATGCACATTATCAAACATGCTTCCCAGAAAAACATTGCTTCCACTCATTTTATCAGCAAAACTGCTGCCTGTGTGACTTATGTGCTTACTCCGTGTGAAATACCTTGAGACAGCTAAAGTCATGAAGGCCCCAGAGCTTGATTGTGCCATCGGCTGAGGCGCTGGCCAGCACTTGGTCCACAGGAGAAAACTGTACACACCAGATGCCTCGACGATGACCGCGGAGTACCCCGAGCAGGCTCATGTCGGCCAGGGACCACAGCTTGGCTGTGCGGTCCTGAGAACCAGAGGCTAGCAGCTTATCATTGGGCGAGACAGCCACGCTGTTTACATCCTAAAAGAGAACAAGTGCGAAAATGTAATGATGGCTGAGGGGAACATTTGATCCTTAAATTATTTTACAGTTTTAGTACTGTTGGCTACAAAATGTACTCATCCCGATACAGTATTGTTTCTATAGCAACCTCTCATTCAAAGTCTAATAAAAATAATCAGGTTAAAATTGCACTAGTATTAAACAATGCACATTATTTTGTTAGTAAATAAAAAGATGTATTACGGTAGAAGCGTCCAGTTTTTTATAAGGCTGCACTAATTTTTATTTTATCTTCAAGAAAACGTGAAAATAAATGATTATGTAATGCTGTTGTAATTTAAGTAGTAACAGGAACAAACTTGAACTATAAACAGTTATAAAAGAAAGATTTCTTGTTTTGTTTTTTATTACTAATGAAAAATGCTGATCAATGGCAAATTGCTGCCATGCTGTGTAAGAAAAATACAAGAAGACATCAAAAACACACAAAATAATCAACTTCCAAGTTCTTTACATGGCATCATGCCAGATCTCACCACCCTTCATTGATTATGTCCCTTTAACCGAAAAAAAAAAAAAAAAAAACGGTTAATTGTTTTGATGCTACTTATAAAATACTGATTTAATCCCTTTATGTCTATAGCACATATTTACCTGCTGAAATCAGATACTAATCGTATTAGTACTGTATTGTTCTGGTAAGCTACTTCCCTTAAACCTTCCTTTAAGTTTGTTTAAAATACAAGAAAAAGGATTGAAGTAAATCAACTCTTGCTGCAATAATACCAGGCATCATTCATGCTTTCTTAAAAAGTGAACAAAGCTTTCATTTTGCCTTTCAGACACAATGAGCAGCATGACACCTGATAGTATTTCCTTCTTACCACAGAGATTGTTTTTTCCCTGAAAGAAAAACTCAAATGGCCCTCAAACACATTGTTGTCTCTGCTCACACTGAGCCAAAACAAGGAAAGGGTTCGAAACAATGACCAACTTTATCATGGGCCTTCTCAGTGACTCGAGCAGTAAGCTGGGCTGGCTCGACACCCGGACCAGGAAGATTATCAGGCACATCCCATATTTTGATGGTGCAGTCCTGACTTCCAGACACCAGGAAGGCCTTCTTTAACCTACAAAAGACATTGAACAAACACTTCCTGCTCAAGGCTGTTTAAATTTTTTTTTAAAAAATGTATAAAAGATTCAGCTTTCCTTTCTGCTTCTTATCATCATCATATCATCACAAAGGAAGGGCTTACTAAACGCTTAGCAGGAAAAAGACAGCCTGGAAAATGCTCCGCATATCCTCATAGCTGTTTATTGAAGCGAGAAAGCTCTATAAAGTCTTGGTTTATTATTTAGTTTTGGTTATACATGAAGGAAGTACAGGGAACCTAACAGGAAAGATATGTAGTTACAGAATAAATTAGGGGAATTCTGGAGCATAATGTGCATAAAATGCGACTGTTTACTCCACTTATCACGTAAAGCTTTTATGCATTTAAAACGCAGACTGGGAGTTATCGCCACCTCCCTCGTACAGTCGTGACCTCGCTCCAAGGGATTTTTAGAGAGAAATAAAGGTAGTTTGCGCTTCCATAACTGTGTTCTGTTATTCTGCAAAATCAAGAAGTCCTGGTTAAACTTGAACACTCCTCAGAGATTTATCCGATTAATAATTAAAGAATGATGCATTATATTCGTATCATATTGTATCAGCTAGAAACAGTGGCTGATTATTGCTAATAATCCCCTAATTTAATGGCAGAACACAAAGCTCCGTCATGCAAACCCTTCCAAAGAGTTACAATACAGACCATTCAAATTATGCAAGCATGACAAACTTTGGGGTCAAGTGCATTCTGGTCTGAAAGCACTCTAAACACCTTTGCTTCTACTGCAATTATTAAGATATGCTTTTGTGTGTAACCTGGAGCAGGAAATGGAGCCCACAGCGTTGGAGTGGCCATGGCCCTGAGCCACACACTCTACATGACCGGTCACGGGGTCCATCTTCCACACCCGCACAGAGTTATCCTGCGCGCGCACACACAAACACACATGGGGAACAAGAGCTTTACAGTAGCAACTTTCAAGACACCTCTGTATTTTGATATGTGTCTTTAATTTCCTCACTCAAATTGGAAAAAATAAATAAATAAATTATCCACTTACCTTGGCACAGCTTGCAAACATGCAACGTTTTTTGAACACATCCAGTGACAGGATAGTGTCTACAAAAAATATTAACCAATAAATCAATCATTAAAGATTTTACAGTTTTGCATTCAGATTCTAAAGACCACATGCGTACAGTATACACAATCATCCTGATCACAAGATTTACATGACTTTTATAGCCACAGTGCCACCTGCTGGCCGTCACTGACCTGTGTGTCCGTAAAGAATCTGGCAGCTGTTGGTGGCCAGCTCGAACACCTTGAGCTGTGCGCTGTTTGTGGCCACAATTATGTGACTGTCCTGTTTTCCCAGAAACCTGACATCCAGGACGTCATCATTATAGCCCACGAACTTCAGGAAAAAGCAGAACCGACAATCAAAGCATGAGCCATTTTGTTTCAAAACAATTATGGACAATATAACATTAGTACAGTGCATTATGTAGTGCCTGGCGCCAGAAAAAAAGCACATTTTATAAAAAGGTCAAATTATTGGCCTGCATAAATCAAAGAAATCAATTGGATATGCAGTGCAAACCGTCATCCAACTAATCAGAGGCATAACTGATGCCGTAACTGATCAGCATGTTTGAAAATCTTTTCACCTTGATGCCAATATTTATATATCGACCTAAAATACATCATTTCTCAATTTATTTGCACAGACGCTGCAGTGATTGTAAGAAAAGTGTTCAGGTGGTACATTACTGACGGATCGATGCTCACCTGGTGCTGCACAGTGAGGGCGGGAAGCTGATAGAACAGGATGTTGTGCTCGGCCGTGACTGTGACCAGGCGGTTGCAAAGAGGCAGAAACATGCAGTACAGCAAACTCAGAGGATCCCCGTCCTCTTGCTCTGACTGGAACCCTGCTGCATTCGGTAGCGTCTGTGTGAACACACACCGTGCTGAGCTCGACTCCCAGATCCTCAGGACACCTGCGGAACAAGAGGAGACGATTAGAGTTTCCTTATGCACTGGACAATATGGCACAGGAGAATGATCACATTAATAATATGACAGTTAAAGAGTTAAAGCCTCAAGCAAGAAAGACAATCACTGTACTGTAGGTTACGTCTATTTAGAAATGTAGCGGTTACTTGAAACGGGTGATGCAATAAACTACATGGTTATACATCTGAATCCAGTAGGGTTTGATAGGGTTTACTTGACAAATGTAACCAAAGGTCATAGAAACACCCACCGATGATGAACACACAGTACAAAAGACATACCTGTGCATACTATAATACATTCACACACAACATAGTGGGTAGTCATAAACTTGTCAGGTGTTTTATATAAGCCAGGAAGTAAATCACTAAACAGTAATGTGAGTGAGTCAATGTTTTCCAGGAGAGGAAGAAAGATTACCTTTACTGCCAGCAGTGACAAAGTGTAGTTCTTTGCTTTTCACGCCAAGCTTGGAGTAATCCTCATTCTCTGGAAGAATGACTACACCCTCCACAGCCTAAATGCCAGACAATATATAAATAAATACACAAAAAACTGACACATACATACACACAAATGAGTGATGTCAACTTCCACTCCTTTTACAACTTGCTGAGAAAAAGTAACCATGCAATAAAACACGTGTACAGTATGCAAGGTACATTCAAGTCCACCCTGATGAAATTTCTTGTGAATTTCGAAAAATAAACATGCAATAAAACAGATTGATGTTTATTGAAGACTTCAAACACAATACAGTGATGAGACTCGTAGTCGCAGTTAAAGGGCTTTCAGGGAGTGGTATCTGTGAAAATCGAATGATAACTTGTGTCTGTGGGAACTGCTCAGGAACTTTGCCCGCTCCAAGCCATTTCCACATGTTTTGGCCATTAAAGGAGTTCCTGGAAGGCCAGGGTTTTTCTTTCTTTCTTTTTTAATGCCAAGCCAGCTTCTATGGCTATATTCATGGCGAACATCATTTTTGTTATTCAATATTAAAACTAGATAAGATGCTTAGAATTATTTTTTTCTAAGAACTTTAAAACTACATTTGGATTTACTTGTTTAAAAACCTTTTGTTTTTAAAGTATGAACCGAATAAAACAGGTTCCTTAAAGGAATAAAAGAGTTGGGAGGACAGGGTTTCAGACAGGGCAGTCTGATCATGACTCTGGTGTACTGAGAAAACCTTCTACCTTGACCGTATCGAAACAGTAGGGGAACCCTGGGACAAGTGCATTAATGTGGCAGGGAATAATAGAGAAATGAAGGAAGTTTTTACATATGTGTTCTGTTATCCTGCAAAAGTCCAAATTTGATCTGAACGCTCTTGTACAGTACACACATTTGTAGCAAAGCATACCTCATACACAGGAACGGTTCTCTTTGCTTTCCTCTCTTTAAGGTCCCACACTGTGCAGATTTTGTCTCGGCCAGAGCTGGAATCAAACACACCGTCACACTTCAGCTTAGATATGCATAAGGGAGGAATTCTAAGTTAATAATGAATTAAAAGTAAGGCATCAGCAGTAGACTACTAAAAGCATGCACTGTTTCAAACATGTGAATTGAAAAAGAAAAATAGTGTTCACAGTCTATTTATAACAGTGAAGACAAAAATAAGTTTATATTCCTGCTTTTTCCCAGCATTTATTATCAGTACATTAAACCATTCCACCATTGCCATAAAAGACAACACTGCCCTCACAGTGTACCTGATTAGAGTGTCGCCATCGAGAGAAAACGCAAGTGACGTGACTGCGCTGAAGTGGCTCTCCAGGATGCAGATGCACTTGCTGGTGCGCAGGTCCCAAATACGGATTCCACACTCCATAGAGGACGAGAAGAGCTGCAGCAGGCTGATATCTGGATGAAACTGCACCAAACTGAACAAAGCAAAGCAAAAAAAAAAAAATTTTATATGTATAATTAAAGACAGCCTATGAGGCATGTGACCTCAAATCATTCTCAAGTCATCCTGCTCAGTCAGAATAATTTGTACTTCATTACTTACTGAACCACGCCAGAAGAGCCTTTTAGATTGTGTGTGCAGTACTGTTTGACTACATCCCACAGCTTTATAGTGCCGTCACAACCCCCTAGAAAACAAACAGAAGATTTAGATTTGCCTTTTCTGGCTCAACTACTGAACCCTCTGTTTCATGTTTCAGTGCATATACATGTTTTCTTAAAAAAATTATATAAATCACCTGATCATAGCTGGCCTTAGTATCATTAAGGTTTATAATAGGGTTAGGGTTATAAAACCATTTCCAAATAATTTGACATTCAGTGTTCTACAGTAAGTGTTCTACTTTCGTCACTTCTTTCCTGGAGTACAAACTACTGAATCACAGGGGGACTTAGTGACTTAGTCACTTTTTGGCTTTGTTAAATAAATAAGGGCACAGTGAAAAAGTTGCATTATTGTTTGTCTGAGGTATATTTGTATATACAGTATACCGGTTTATTTGCTTAATAGCAAGACCTGCTAAGATCAGATTATTTTTATTGCATTTTTACACAAAAAACATAGGATTTGAAGGCACACAAATTTTTATACATGACTGTATGTCTTACAAGATTAAACTGTGTCCTACCAGTTGCCAGAAGAGTAGAGGTGCAGTCGAATGTCATACTAGCCACAGGTATGTTGTGAATCGCCCTCCATGTGCGAGTACACTTCTCTTCCTTCCAGTCCCATTGCTTCAACAGTAGAGCCCTGCTGGCAGTCACCAGTATCTGCAATAAGACCCAAACACAGCAACCTCATGACTGATATCTTGAGTAACACTGTTAAAAGAAAGTTGTGAAAAAGGTTTATGAACAATAGACGGAAGAATCAGCTACCTCATCATCAGGGCTGAGCGAGAACGAGGTGATGTCCTCTTGATCATCCTATATATATATTAAAAAAAGTGTATATATATATATATATATAGTTATTTGTGATTACACCACATTGACATCATTCCAAACAACCCTTATCTTGTAAATGTTATACCTATCTCTGTAATTAAAGAACCAGCCATATGGACATGTACTCAGTGCAAACCTCTATAACAAGCATCACTAAATATTAGCCTGGACCCGGACCAAGTGACAGTTATATCCTGACTTTAATGCTTTTCTTATAAATGAGCAATTAATATTCTTGTACTCTAGCGCTTTTTCCCCTCGAGGTGGGTGTAGCTATACTCGTCACTCAACAGAGCCACGTAATAGTTTACAGTGTATAGACAAACTGAACCTTAAAAGATGAATGGACAGATGAATACATGTTTATTCTTCCTGCAAGAAGTTTGAAACCAGCATGTCTCGTATGTTCTGAAACAATGGCAATTGCAATAATGTGAAGCGCCGCCATGAGAGAAAACATAATTTCATTGTTTGAGCAAACATATCAGCAGCAGTCTGAGGTGAGGGCATGTAAAATACCCGAACAGAGAGTGCTTTCACATTCAATTTACGGCCAAGCAGCAAATGAATATTAACTAAAGATGCACTAAAGATTCTTGGTTGTATTCCATACACGCACTCATCATCTATACCTCTTTATCCTGTATACAGGGTCACGGGGGGCCTGAAGCTTATCCAAGGAGACTTAGGGCTCTAGCTGTGGTACACCCTGGACAGAGTGCCAATTCATCACAGGACACACACACACGACAGACAATTTGGGAACACCAGTTAACCTAATCTGCATATCTTTGGACTGTGGAAGAAAACCAGTGTACCCTGAGGAAACCCACCAAGCACAGGGAGACCTGGGGTGAGAATCAAACCCAGATCCTGGAGGTGCAAGAACACAGTGCTAAACACTAACCTACTCTGCAGCTGTATTCCGTACATACAAGGCGATCGGTTACTGAAAATTGACAATAAATATTATTGAAATGAAAATTGATGTACCTTAAATTTAAATTTTAACCTGCTTATTTTTGACTGCATACAAACTGAGTGCATGTTGAACCTAACACAAACATGAAATTCAAACCTTGGTTCGACTGTTAACGGGACCTTACATTTTTATTCAGTAACCCTGCTCTATAAGAATGTATGATGAATGTAAGAATGTCTTACCTGTTCAATACTGTGAACAATTTTGCCAGTAGAAATCTGCAAAATGTTGACTCGTGGCCCAGAGATGCAAAAGATGTGATTTTCATCATGGCTTATCTTTATGTAAAGGATAAAAAAAATACAAAATGACATGAAAAGAGGACTAAAAGTTACATAATCAGAACTGCATTACACTATTGGGTGCACTTATTTACCTGTACTTTCCCACCCTTGTAGAATGGCTCGATTTTACTGGAGACAGCATAGCTAAAAGCAGATAGAGCTTAAATTAGTTAAATTAGTGCAGCACATGCCCAGCTGTTTGGCTTGTGAAAACCTTTGCCATGTTCAACTTGCTGCAATTTCACACAGCTACAACTTACCATGTAGCTCTAGCTAACATCGCCTGCTTAAGAGGAAGACTCAAACTTACTTTGTTTTAAACCGCAGCGTGTTGGCTGCCATGGCCACACCTTTTCTTTTTTTTCTTTCTGAGGAAGCGAATTTAATGGGTTTGTTTATGTATTTATTTATTTAAGTTAAAGCATTACAAATGTAACTGAACACATTCTCCGTCGCGGCTCGCGCAGTGTACATGTGTTCTCACTGGAGGCAGCGTCGCACGAATATGACGTCACACAAACGCAAGAAAWATTTTCCTTTACTAACTAGGGAAACTAGGCGACTTTTCCTATACTTTCTTACAAATTAATGTTTTAATATTAAAACTATATATATTTCTGGCTTTTTTAAATTAATTATACGTTTATTGTATCATTGTTCTAATGAAATTGCTAGGGAACCGTTAGATGTCGCTGTTGCCTGTTTAGTGCTGAGTAACAAATAGCGACCTCTCCCCTCTTTAGTGCAGTATACTCCTCGCTGTGTGTATTATTTAAAGACGAGTATAGTGCACCTAGATAGGGAGTATAATATTATTTAGTACGCCGCCAAAAGCTACTGCTTTACCTCACTTCCGCTTTTAGTTTTCCTCTCTGTTATGCGGCTCGGTGACCTCAAAACTGTGCATTGCCTTGATGTATTGCTTGGCAAGAGAGTGTTAATATTATTTAATGACATTTCGAGTTTTATTTCATGAGCCTTGTCTGACTTTTGACTTTTGAAAGCAGTTACCCTTGGCACTGGGAGTCATGTCCACACAGGTTTTACAGGGATTCAGGTGTCTGATGTCCAGGACGTTCATCCACCACAGGTTTCACTCAAACCGCAGCTCCTGGATGTTATATAATGGAAATGTCTCTCAGGTATGTATAAATGGAGCATGATTTGTAAAATAAAAATATTTAGACAAATTGTGATTTAAACGGTGTTATTTATTAATAAATTGTGATTAAAAGTGATTTCACCATTCTGATTTTTATGCGCTTAATTGTGAAGTATCAAAAAGTTTCGAGACTTGTTTTGTGGCCGCCAGCAGATGGCAGCACATGGCTGCATTCACAGTCACAGGGAGCACCGGCCTTCATAAGTCAGTGTGCCAAAAGACATCATACTGGAGCTGTGTAACTGGTGCTATTCTGACCACGTGCGGTACCATGTCTGCTGTTCCATTATAGGCAGCAAGTTAGAACAAATAGAGAATGTGAATTTCTATGTGGAACTGGGAAAATCTGCCAGAGAGATTTTGACGATGAGTCGTTCGAGGTGTTTTGACTGGCACAGAAGTCTATTACTGAAAGACGACAAGCGATCAGGAAGACCGTCAGTGAGCTTACCCTCGAAAATATCGAAACCATTCTCCAACTTGTGCATGAGGATCATCGGAGAACAATCCATGAAATTACTGCATTTGTCAGTGTGTCACCCGGAACAGTCCAGGCAATCCTCATGTGTGATTTAACCATGTGCTCTGTTGCTGCCAATTTAGTCCCCAGGATTACTGATCTTACTGACCCAAGAGCAGAATGAACATGGCGTCAAAGCCTCCCGAGACATTCATTAACGTGCTGTGGCGTCCTTCATATCAAGGATCATAAACAGTAATGAAACTTGTGTGGTTGGGTATGACCCTGAGACGAAGCAACAGTCTTCACAGTGGAACAGACCGTCATCTCGACGACAGAAAAAGACAAGGCAGTTTTGCAGCTCAACCAAGTGCATGCTCATCGTCTTTTTCAACATTTGTGGCTTTGTGCATCGAGAATTCGTCCCCAGGGGCCAGACCGTCGACTGCGAATTCTACTACCAGGTTAAAGGTGTCCGAATGAGGACATCAGCGAAAAAAAAACAGAGCTAATCTCGAAACTTTTTGAAACCACTTCATATATCTAATATATACAGTATATACAGGTATACAAGATATGTTTGACACTTTACACTTGTTTCCTATTATATGCTGATTTGACATTATTTATTTTTCAAATTTACAGCTGAATGTAGCCTTGGCATGCAGAAGTCCTGTATTACCCAGTGTGAGGACACTGTCTTCTGTCCCTCCACCACCTTCGCCCAGGGACAAGAAATCTACAGAGAAGAAGTTTGGTGTAAGTATCCACGCAATCAAATATCTGCTGAAAAATATGAACCACGTTTCAACCCCCATTAAGAATGAACAAGTATCAAGATAAAACAAGATACCATGTTTTATAAAAAAAAAAAATAGTACTATTTAATGAAGCAGATACAGGGAACATTGTACAAAGGACAATGATACCTTAGTCGTCTTTAACGTAGACACCTTCAGATCGCACTTACTTCTACTAGCGCATCTTCCACTATTCAAACCGCTCTGCAAAACCCTTTGTTAGAATCATAATCAGCTGCCTTTTCATTTTTACCAGAATCTTGTCGACAGTCTGAAATCTCTTTCCTTTCAAAGCTGAGTTTAGTTTTGAGAAAAGGCAGAAGTCACAGGGTGCCAAATCTGGGCTGTAGGGGGGCTGAGTCACCAGGGTGATTGGATGCACTCATTGCATCATCCCCGAAAGCCATCTGAATCATCCCGAATAGTTTTTGCAGAGGATTGTTCGAGCTAAACGATGCAACAAAATGATGCAGACTCATTGCTCTGTTCGCTCAGTCATTTTCGATGCAATGGCCAAACGGTGCACATGCTCACTCGATGACATCTAGCACCCCGCTGAGTAGTACAGCGAAGTCGTCATTGTTCATGCATGCACATTTTAGTCTCCTTGGCTGTCAGGTTACATTGATGTTGTGCAAACCATTCTCATTATATTAACAATAGCTGGATATTTGGCAATCATAGCAAGGATACATAGCAAGTTCTTGAACAGTTGTCTCTTGCTCCTCTTTGTCTTTTTAGCCGGTCACATGGAAATCTCTCGCTGTCACATTTGCCCTGGGTGGGACCCTTCTTCTGGGCATGAAATACTTGAAAAAAGAAAAAGAAGAAAGTAAGGCTCGCATGTTGTTTCTCTATTGTTACACACATTAACATACCTGACTGTAATGTAAAGTTTATAAACATGAATACTGTATAGACACTTTTTTTCTTAATCTATTAATAATGAATTTGTTTATTAGATCACTGTTTATCAATTATCATGAATGCAGAGAATGCTTAAAGTATTTTTCTTTCACTGGTATAGAGTTTGAGAAAGAGAGAACAAGGTCTTTAGGGAAACCAGCCCTTGGAGGTCCATTCTCTCTTATCGATCACAACAGTAAACCTACAAAAAGTGAAGATTACCTCGGCCAGTGGGTGCTGATCTATTTTGGATTCACACATTGTCCAGATATCTGTCCTGATGAACTGGAGAAGATGATTGAAGTCGTGGATGAAATAGGTAACGTCTTTTTAAGGACCACTTGATTCCACTTTACATGAAGTTGATTTTCTTGTTGTTAAGAGTGAGTGATTGTTTTTTCTTTATTTTTTTATTATTCAGACAGGATAAAGACACTCCCAGATTTAACCCCAATTCTCATCACAATCGATCCGGAAAGAGATACACCCGAGGCCTTGGCAGCATATGTCAAAGGTAAAATTTTGGCTATTGTTTCTTGGTACAGCATCATCAGGTGTGGATAAATTAGTTAACTAACCAGCAGGAAAATAAAACCTCTGGCTCTTTTTTCACAGTTCCATTTTATACTTCCTTAGAGACTGTACTTACCAGATGGTACAGTAGCTAGCATAATAATAATAATAATAATAATAATAATATTATTATAAGTGTATGATCAGCTTATAGTGCATTAACACTAAATAAAGGAAGAGAACAAACCTTGTGTCTGGGACGGATGTAAAAAGTCTGCAAGTTGTTGGACAATTTATGAGATTTGCTGCTTTATCACACAACACTTAAAGATATTCTAGTTTGGCTAGCATGTTTATTTCTCTCAGTACAGAGAGTGTACCAGAAGAGTTACATGACTGCTTTATGCTGCAAATTATTTTGCTTTACTTTACGTTGTGTTTCAGCATACTTGCGTGAATAAAAAAAATGAATTAGTTCTAAATGTATTCTTATTAATCCACCTAGTTAACCTCATTCTATTCTCGTATCACTATGAGGTGCATTAAGTTTAAACATGCATATCAAAAGTCATTATTGAATAGTTTTTTGTTCTCTCTCTCTGCTAATTGAACCTCCAAATTAAAAATATCAATAGGCCAGACACTTTTTTTTTTCTTCTTTCGCTATGTGCCCAGGCTACCGATTTGTCCACCCTTTAATGTTTTAATGCATGAAAACATGCACTGGAACCATTTCTTTTTTGTTATTTGCAGAGTTCTCACCAAAGCTGATCGGCATGACAGGAACACTGGCACAAATCGGGCAGGTCTCCAGAGCCTATAGAGTGTACTACAGTCAGGGTCCAAAAGATGAAGACAATGACTACATTGTGAGTTTTGCATCCCTTCAAAAGAACATAAAATCAGGTTATACATTTTGAATTGATCCCAAATAGTGCAGTGTGTGAAGGTGGAAGTCTTGCAGAACATTTGCAATCCGCACATTAAAGAGGGGTGAGATATCGATTCAGTAATGAAAACACATTACTGAATGTACAGTGTGTGTACATATTCTTTTTTTTCTTTCTTTTTTTTTTTGTTATCAATTTGAAGTCAGTGTGGCGATATGTGAATCACCACACAAGAGAATCGTGATTCATTACTGAATCGTTATCTCACCCCTCTCTAATTTATAGCATTGCATTTTCAAAAATCCACGTGTTCAAAGACTCGTTATTACACACATGTACACAAGTCTCCAAGCACTATGAATGCTCATTTGTCTTGAAAATTGTGAATGTTAGATTTCTGTGTGCTGCACCATCAAGCTGGGTTTTGATACCTTCCGGGAATTTGAGGTGGTAAAACGTCGCTGTTTTATTATAATCCTACAGGTGGCGCAATCTGATCTAGTTGTAGGAAGAACTTTTTGAAGGGTTGAATTATATGCTAAGTTTGTTTAGAAATAATAATTATGATGACAACAAAAACATGCTTAATCAGTAAAATATTTAGCTTTTTGTTTCATTTAATAGCAAGTTAAATGTTAAACACTTATATATGAAGTTAGTTTGTATTGTTTATTTTCCATCTGCTCCCAGCAAGGTTTTGCCAYACGGACCATTATTGTTTAAATACTGCTCTTAGTTTTTAGTGAGAAAACTAATGTTATATGGATTTGGCTACATTTAGTTAATCCTTAAACTTTTTTAAAGGTTTAAAATAGTAACACTATTGGAGAAAAAATGTATATAGGATTGGGATATTTATAAAATCATGATAGGTTCATGTGATTCCCATCCCCACTGCACATTACGCTTATTTTTTAGCAGTGGACACAGAGCAATGTCGTAACAACAATTTGTATTTTCACATTTTAGGAATCAAATATGCATTATAATAAGAAGTTTTAATTCCCTGCATCTTTGTTCAAAATGTGTTTATGCTCCAAATACAGGTCGATCATACAATCATTATGTACCTGGTGGGTCCCGACGGGAAGTTCATAGACTATTACGGCCAGAACAAGAAAGCAGCCGAGATCTCCTCAGCCATCGCGTCACACATGAGGAAGCACAGACAGGCCAAGTAGTGAAACTTCCTATGGACTCAACCCCAGAGACTATTGTTTACAGAAAATACTGTTTTTTTTTGTTGTTGTTGCTGTTAAATGTTTCTGAACATGAAACAGGTCTTAAATAAAATATATTTTCTGTTATTTTTATTTTACTAAAATTGAAGAGTTTCCATTATATTTGTACTGATTTTGAGGTGTAAGTGGTGTAAACCTTTGATCTCCTCCAAGACTAGAAACCAGGCAGGTCTAGTTATAGTTATATCTTTTATATCATGCATTTCTTGTGCCCAAATTCTGTTCAAGCTGTTTTCAGATTTATTTAGTAACAGATACAGTAGGAGAACATTTCTATGTCCTAACCTGCTGGGAAGGTGACGTTTTTCTCCCTCCAGTTTCTGATCTGTGGTCAGGCTGCTTTTTTTGGAACCAATAAAAATGCCCATCGCGAAATCCTTATTTGATATTTTTCAGGCTTGTAGAGCAATGGCAGTTAACTGCAGTGTGATCTAATGCCAAGAGTGGTTACAAAAGAATTGGCAGTTTTCCTGGTGTGGAGCACCGAGTCTGAAACAATAGGAGTGATAGGATGAATAAGAGGAGAATAATGGATAAACTTTGAGTAAACTCATTTGTTCATTCTCTGGTAAAATGATGTGATCTCTGCTCTCATTTAACCTGTTCATTTCTTCTTCTTTTAATTCGAAAAAACGATACAACTCACCTAATTCGTGACATTTTAATAGTGTAAAATATCATTCATATCGAAAGGCCACATATGCTCTGTTGGAACCATAACATCACCATACAGTATCCTCTACAATAGAATAGTATATGTTTATTTTTAGCACACTACCCAGGATGCCATGGAAACAGATTTACTCAAAATAGCTTAACAGATTTCAAACTGTCATCACATGGTTACACTTTGGAATACATTTAAATGTGCTATCTAACACTTTGGCATGTTTATACTGTATCTGAAATCAGAAGGCTTTGTAAAGGAAACTGCGAGGGAAATGCTACATTTTGTTTGGTAAAGTATTAATGTTGAGCTGTTGTACATGTCTACCTACTTTTTATAATCTATACTGGAAGGTGCAGACAATAGAAAACCTGAGCAGTGACTTGTCTTGCATTAAAAAAATGCATAAAAGACGTTACCCGTGTGATTAATAAACTGTAGAACTAAAATGTCACTTATTGCAACATACAAGACAAATCGATCGCAATCAATTAAGGAGAAAACAAACGTAAAAATTCTCTTGATTTGGTGAGAATTACTGGGTCATGGGCATGCTGCTTGAAACTAAGCCTAATGATTGTTCTCATGCTTTCATTAGCATGTAATAGCAATAATAAACCAGCAGAGGGTTCAGTTACAAAACCCTTTTGATTTGCATGCTACAAATCAGTTAGATTATAACATCTAGGAGGGAAAATCTACTCAACACTGTCTCATTCTCACTTATATGGAGGAAGCATTATAAGTTTGTTTTATACTTACTGCCGATCTGCCTGTAGCCATGTTTTTTGGAAGGTGGGGGAAACCCATATGGACACTGGGGGAACAGGCACAGACAACTCTACACACAATAATAAGCTCAGGATTAAACCCACTACACCAGTGTCGATGCTTTCCCAAAATGGCTGTTTCTTTATTTTTATTTGGTGATTTCGTCTAATGCATAGCTGTGGTCTTCAAAACCAGTGTGTGTGGAAGTGCATTTACCTAGAGACAGTTATACTGCAACCTTCAGCATATGAGCTTGTGGAACAAGGAATCCCTACATGATATTAGACATAATGTTTTGAGTTGTAATGTTTGGCTGATGGATGTAAAACATTAAACTGCCATTAGTCAAACATTACACAAAGTATGTTTAATGAAATTTGAAATTTGAACTAAAATCAATAAGCTTTTTGAAAATGCAAACAGAGTTAAGTCTGCCACTAAAGTTAAAAAAAAAGATGATATTCTAATATGAAATTTATGATGATTTCACATGATACCTACTGTAATGGAAGGGGATTGGGGTCTTCTCTCACAAAGGACTGTTTTGGCTGTAGGGTTTTATTGCAGCCACTTAGAAGGCACAGTTATACTTGACCAAGAGCTGATCGATTACATTGGTTTCAGAAATCAAATAAAAATCAGAAAAAGACAGAACTGATTAGACGAGTGAAATCAGACGCGACTTATGCCATGTTTTTTGAGAGGTGGGGGCAGACCCATATGGACACTGGACAAACAGGCACAGACTACTCTGGTCAGGGTCGCAAGGGCTAATGGGAACACTGGGTATAAGGTGGGAATTCCCCCGAGATTTGAAGCCAGTTGATTCACCTGTACAGTCATTTACAGCATGAAGGCAATTAAATAAATGAAAATCAATCCACAGGCATGTTGTGGCAAGGGAACCCTTGAAGTGGCATTTCAAAAGCATACACATCACAAATTCACATGAATCACATTTGTGATTAGAGTTTTTAGCCATTTCATATACAGTACAAGGTGTCTCCATACATAATTTTTGCACTCACTTAGAGAATGTTTTCGCAAATTACAAATTTCTTCCAGATATTTCAAATGGCAGCAAACCTAGAGTTCAACCTGTCACATTATTCATTTGGCATGTTTTAAAACACATCCAAGTCACACTTTACACCTCTCATTAAAAGAATTAGATTAAAATTCTTAACAAATGCCTAAATAACCCTTTTTTCTTGAATGGAAATGAATGATTGAACCTTGTACTGAAATATAAAACATTATTCTTTTTTTTTTTTAAATGAAGCTACATTCTTTCCCTTTATTTGTTGCACTCAGTACTTTATGAAAAAAAAGTACAAACTATTTCAAACAGCATTTTACTTCATTCTTCTCTTCATTTCGAACATATTTCCAACTAAGGGAAATGTTTCAGTCCTTCAGAACGCAACCATTTATTGTGTAGACTTTTAGTTATACAGTGTGTTTTGTTCACTTGGGATCTTGAGGGCGATGACATTTGTGCCCAACTTGCAACTTAGATTACGGAGTAAACACAGAAAGCAACAGCTAACATTCATGTTGCTGGCCTTCAAAATGAGGTCATGTGACCTGCAACAAAGCACACATTGTGTACTTGTGCAGCAGAAACATTCTAATACTTGTTAAAATGCATAGTATAAATATAAATGAAGAAAGGTAACGATTTTATATAGTAATTATTGCAGTAACAATAACAATAACAGTATATGTTTGTGCCATGATGTGTTATGCTACCGTCATGAGATTTAGTGGTGGACAAGGACAGTCAGAGGGGCGGAAAAATCAACTTCTTGTCTTAGATGTAGGAGGTCTACAGTATAAGGCACTGCATTCGCATTTGTCCAGCAAAAAGACACGGAGTAGCGCACTTCCTCACATGTGATGGAACCATATGGGACACTTCCTCACATATTCTCCATAGAAGAGACACCCCAGGGGAAGATTCATCATGTTTTCTCACACATAGGGGCAACAGATCTAACACATAGAAGCAAGCTAGAGGGCACTTCATTTCACTTAATTTGAAGGAGGGTTATTTATTTATTTATTATTTGATAGCTAGCCATTATATGAAAACCCTGTGGAGCTTTTAATCTACTGCATTTTTTCATCTCTGGCAGCACTGATGGAGGTAAATCCCTGTTGACATCAGGCATAGGTTTTGACAGCGTGACATTATAAGACAAATACTTGTGTACTGTAGTTAGTATYGCTTGTGTTTAATTACAGGTGGTTAAATAGACATTTATGATAAATTTCTTTTCTGACAAAAATTGTCTTTGGATGTATATAACATAGACCTCTACTGTAAATAACACACTAATCTGTGAGATCCAAAAGGCACATCATGAACATGTTCCTTCAAAACCCATAGTATCTCAAGATAATACATTTCTATCTGATCATTATGATTAGGTACATCATAACTATTACTAATGATGTTGTATCTTGAAATTATGACTTAATACAGTGTATTATCATAATAAAGTTTTAATCTAATAATTTTCACTTATAGAATCTTGAAACTGATCTGTTCTATTGTAAGGTAGGATATTGGCATAGATATTTTGCAAATCATTTTGACAACCATAGTGCAAATGGGATGTTGGGGATCTGCAAACTGCATATTACAGATAATATTTTGTGGTTCACAATAATTGTATTCCTTGGTTTGACCATCCTAATTCTGACTATATTGATTATCTTTTTTTAGCCTCAGGAAGCAGAGAAGCTATCTTGAGCTTTTAGCTGCATACAGTATGTACATTATACTAATAGATGGCAATGATTTTATATAAAGGTTATTAATGTCATTAATTTAAGATTCCTTCATCATAATATGTTAAAGAAAATAACATATTTCTTAATCATGCTGGTTTGATTCAGCATGATTAAGTAGCGAATTAATAAATCACAAATTAATGATTGTATGATGAAAATTGTGAAAATAAAAAGTTGGCAGTTGTATATACTGTAAATGCGTGCTTTATCGATTAAACACCGATATATTATACAAGAATTAAATATCAAATGACGAAAATGCTACAAACATTTCTACACTCACTCAAACATGACAAAGCACAAAAAAAGAACATTTGTTTTTATCCTATCTGCTTTGGATGCATAGATGAATTGGTAATGCATTGAAGAAATCATGGTGAAGAAATCAATTGTGGTGATTTATGTAAGAGTTGTTCAGCACAACTGAATCATTTGTGAATCACCCATCATCAGTGCTAGCATGGATGCCCAATGAATGGGCACACTGAAGTAACTGGAAGCCCACGACAAGTGTGCAACTTTTTTCTTTGATCTGTGAACATGACAGAATTCTCATAAATAATTTTCGAACCAAGGCAGAGGGTGGGTTCTACTGTGAGAGCTTCATGATGGCTTTTTCAAAACAGTACTTTGTCCGCCCTTCTCATCACTCATCCTTAACTCTCTGGTCTAGACACCAGTAAAAATAGCAGAACCGTTGTCTTTGTCTGAGCTACTGTCATTATGGGGGGGTTGGTGGGGCGGGGTGGAGGTTCTTTGGCAGGAAGAAGAAGTCCTAAACAAGGTCTATTTGACTTGAGGAGCACAAAACTGGCCTTGTTAACTGGAGAGGGAGTCATTTCTCCACTCTCTCTGTCTTCGTGGTGTCACGCACTGTGCTGCCTGTCGTCTCCAGAGTCCAGGAGAAGGCTTGTAACCCGATTGCATCTGGGGCTCGAGAACAAAGCCTTTTAGAAAGTTTCCAAGCTTGGCAACCACAGCCTGGCATTTTTTGTCTGACCTCTGCTTATGGGAAATGAGAAAGGAAAAAGAAGGGCAGAGTTCACGGGTCTTTATTCATTCATTCATTCATTCCACATATTTGAGTCTTGGATTTGGGTTGTTTTGTACTTTCTGTATTATTGTATGAGGGAGTCCGAGATGGTGCAAGGGTCTAGAACCAACTGCTCTGTTAAAAGTGATACACAGGACATTCATCATCCCATCCAGAATTTTCTACTTTGAATATTTTGACTTTTTGATGAAAAGGAGCACCTGGTAAGAGCATTTAGTCAATTTTGGGGAAATAAAATGACTTACAGGTCAATTAGCTGTGTTTACTGTTCTAACGAAAATGGAGATATATTCTAATATGCCTTGCTGATATAAATACCTACAGTATACTGTATACCCTACTTAGTGTCAGTATATAGACAGAAATGTAAAATTTTCCTGCGATGAGGTGCTTGGTCTATTCAAAGCTTTTCTGATTTATGGTGTCTTTCATGTTCCATGTATGCAATTAATCAATGCAACTGAAATGGTAGATTAAACAGCTGATTTTTCTAAAAGAATTTGTAAATCTCTAAATTATTTACTCCTGATAGTCTAGTGGTTGTTTCTCAAATAACACCCTCAAATATCTTGTTTTAAAATTATTATTATTATTATTATTATTATTATTATTATTAATAATAAATTACAAAGTTTTTTTTTTCATGGTACTTTAACTCAATCCAGTGTGTTTAATCATCACCTGACTTACCCTGATGATGTTTCTGTTCTGAGAGCAGGATGCATTTTGCCCATTGTTTTTCATGAAATTTTCATGAACAATAGTCGATACTTCACGTTCTTTTCAGAGAGAGTAACCCAAATGTCAGTTTTTGTTCTCTACAGACAAATCAGGAAGGAGTATGTAGATGGAAAGACGATTTCTTTTTGTGGACTATAGACTAGGACAGTCTTAATGCTAGAGCCTTTCTAAAGATTTTACACCGTGTCTATACAATGATTACATCATCAATCAGCACAATATACAATAGGTTTAAGCAGAAAAATGGGTCACAAACATTTTTCTCTACATTTTTAAATTTTTCATATTTGCTCTGTAGGTTTTCTGCAGTCCTTTGATGTTCCTTTGATTTTTAGACAGGTGTAACAGTGGTCACATGCTGAGATTTTAATGAAAAAACCCTGACTGTGCCATAACTTTGTCTTTAATGGCACTGGCACTAAATTGGTCCCTAGACTCCTGATCTCAACTCAAGACCAAAGAATGCATTTATCGTGGGTAATTTGTTTGTGACAGCAAAATGAAGCCAAACATCATATCATGTAAAGCTAGTTAATCTCTGAATAGATGTCATGGTCCCTGTCATGACTTCCCCTTGGTAGCTTTGTTACAACAGATGATTTTTTACTGTCCATATTTATATTGATATATAAGAAGAAACAATTGAAGTCCAAAGTCTTTATACCAAATGATTACAATCTAAAGGATTTCCGTTTGACAGTGTTTATTGCTTCATGAACCAACGGTCCAATAGTGTAATTAATTTTTATTCATTTTCTGTGATACTAAACTTAGTATAATGAAAGAAATGGTATGAGAGACTAAAGATAGTAACATTCTTGCAGCAACATCTCTGCATCCCTATTTGGGCATTTTAATAACTTTGGCCAAATGTTTGCGACATTTTCTATTTTAACCATAGAGGAACATTCTCAAACGTAAACTAGGAGGATGTTTACCAGAGTTCCATTACGGTACGTTGTTGGATGTTGGACTGATAAAACCAAGAAAAAAAGTTTAGAAACTAAAGTAATGCATTAAAGTAATACAAGGAATTATTACATTAGACAGAATAGTTTACATACTAGAGCTATGAAATGTATGAAAATAGAGGAATTTGAACTTCCCTCAAACAGTATGAACTTTTTAATATCATGTCTTTTGTCTTTTCATGTCAATCCAGATCAGGCCTGTCTGTCCATGTCAAACAAGAAATCCCCCAAAAACCTCTTTTTTGAAACAGAATAAAAGCCCATCAACAATAAGCTACCAATATAGAATTTCTTTTCAAAATAGCTATAAACAAAAAAGTAGCATGTAAGATTACTTGTTTTTTCTCATAACACTGATCTTGCTCAGGTTGTTTTGTGTGTGATTAATGACTTTTATATAACCTTTAACTAATTGTTCAATTGTGTTGACTTGAAGCAAGACAGAAGCAACTTACAGATTTTTTTTTCCTTCTCTGACCGAAAAATATCAATAATAACAGCAGCAACAACAACAACAACAACAACAACAACAACAACAAGAAATTTTGTGATGATGCACCATATCGCCATCAAAATCATACCATTATTTGTGCCACTTGATGTGATTTGTGCTATGTTCAGGCTGGTAAAAGAAAGTTGTTAAGTCATACTGTATACTTCAACTGCAGTGAAAAGAAAGGCAGGATTCATCACATAAGACACATGCCACAGCCTAATCACACTGGTAAATCCTATTCATTTGTGCTCAGTCTGTGCTGACAAAAGAAACATTTGTGCCATTTAATTTCTTTAGGTTTTTTTTTTAATGCAATATATTTCTCAATCATAATTTCACATAGCATTAACTTCCAAATGATACCAAAACATAATACAAAAACATAATGTGTGCTGTATTTATACCCTTTTGAGATTTTATTTTCCTTTTAATGAAACAATACTGTATATTATTATTATCATTATTATTATTAATTATTATTATTATTATTATTATTATTATTATATTATTATAGTATATTATTATTGGCATCTACAGTACATGCTCAGACAAGCTCAAGGAGACTGGTCATTTTAACCAACTGTGTTGGTACAAAGTCAGAGTGTATGGGTGTGATGATGAACTGTGGCTATAGAGCAATATGGAAATGTACCAGGGGTTGCTAAATCCAGTAAGTACTATGATAAGGTTAGCTTCAAACAAAGGATATTTCAGTCAGACATGCATTACAAAACAGGTTTCTAATCATAAACAGAGTGCAGATTGCATAATATGTGCTGATATTTGGAGCTTTTTGAGCTTCTGGATTTTAGAATTTCAGATTTTTCACTATCTTGACATGTACATGTAGTTCAGCTATAAAATGGACAAATTTGCCCATCCATCCACCTCAATGAAACAAATTAAATTATGTGTCTCAAACTGCATGCTTATGTAATATTTTTTAATTTTGAGTCCTAACAATAATGAACATTTATTGATTATAGTTCATCTTCAAACTTCCCCATGTAGCATTCACACCTATACCACCTGGTATACCATTTTTGGAGGACCAGGCTTCTAGATTTTCTTGATTATTAAATACTCACACACTCACTCAATGCCACTTTATCCTGTATACAGGGTCGTGGGGGCCTGTATCCTATCCTGTATAGAACTCTGGTTTGGCGCCAATCCATCACAGGGCACATACACGTTCATTCACACATTATGAAAAAAAAAAAAAAGACAATCCTACTACTTTTCCTAACTGAAAACGGCAACAGTCCAGCTAGGCAGTGGTTCAAAGTACTGTTGTTTGGTGTATTAGTGCAAGCTTTACCGTATTGTTTTACATAATTATTTTTCCATTATTAAAAGGGCCATTGGGCCATTTGTGTTTTGTAACATGTTACATTTCCTCAATAACTCAATGCCCTTTCTTTAAAAAGGGTGAGAGGAGCGAGTCTCATTGCAGCAGTACACCAAAATGCCTCAGTGGATGTCTGCTAATACAGTGGAATGAAAAATTAGCAAAAGAGCACTCCTTTGTTCCCTCATCACAGCATGTGCCAGATCTTTCGGAGTGAGCGTGAGGGAGGGAGGCGATGCAGTGTGGAATCTCTTTTATGTCTTTTATGTTACACATCAAACGTCGACCTACAATCTGTAGGAGTGCATGTAGAATGCACACCTTTATAATTGATCTAATGATCACTGGCACCCTTGATCTCCCCATTTTAGGAAAACATCCGGTGAATGAATATTCTGTGTTTGAAAAGGCCATGTTGATGACAGAGGTCAGAGGAGAATGGCCAGAGTGGCTTGAGTTGACAAGACAGAACTCAACTACAGTTACTCAAATAGCCACTTTTAATAGAAAGAAAAGAATCGTGGTCTGCCCCACTGATATTGAACAACCCATGATTGGAAATAGGTATGTTTAGATTTGGGACCATTAAAAAAACTGAATTTAACGTTTGAGGAGCTAATGGCAGCTGGCTAGATCAGTACCCTTGGGCTGTAATTCTGTCGAAGGTATGAATAATCTAAGATGACTTATGACATATTGGTGGCAGCCTGGAAAAACAGCCAAAGCATGCTTAATGCAACTTTTAGAAACCATGAATACCAAATTATTTATTCTTTAGTCATGTCTAGGTTGTCTAAATTCATGTTGGATAAGGAGCCAGTTTAATAAGTACAGTTATAGGAACAGTTATAAAGTCTGCCTAAAGATGAACAAAACCTTTCTAGCTAAATGTGAGTTCCTTTCATAGTAAATGCTTTCCTTTGATCAAGCTGCTTGATAGCTATTATGTATTTTATGTTATAGTATGTATTTTAGAGAGATGGACAAATCATTTGGTCATCAGATACTGTTCGTCAATATATTTGTGATACTGTACTTACAGTATGTGCTGCAGTTGGAGTAGAATATTTAAATGCACATTTCTAACATTTCMCATAAACATAAAGTTGTTATTGCGATATCTGGAAATAGAAGGTTTTTAGTTCAGGAACAGCAGGCCCCCACATAAATATATTTAAAAACAGAATGCAGCAGCAGCCCAACTATTAGCTGATTAAGTTATGGATTCTACAGAACTATAAGAATGCTTTTAGATGATCTGCTCTTGGTATTTTTCATTCATCAAAACAACTAGCAACATTCATTTTAAAGCGATTTTCTTCTTCTTTTTTTTTTTTTAAAGTCCTCTCCCCTGCAGTAGTCTGTACTTCTTTAGCATCTTTTCCTAACTCATCTTTTATCATATCCATTGTCCTTTCCTTCTTTTCCATATTCATATTTCCTCCCAGTCAGAGTCTGGAGGTGGTTGATAAGGTGTGAAGAGACATTAGTTTTGTTTCTGAAAGGTAATAATGTTTTTTTTTTTTTTTAAATGATACAAGCTATAGCTGTTCACACTTCACAAATACAGTATATTACATATCTGATAAGGGTCTTAACTCTAGCTGCCTGGAACGCCTGGGTAGAAGGCACAGTATCTGATACAGCATGTCTACACTGCTTATGAGGCAAGACATCCGACTAGACATGGAGACAAATCACATCAAATCTGGGGTTACTGTATATGTTTCTAAGCATAAAACACGGTAATTATTATTAACAAGGTTTATTGTAATGTTTAGACATGTGATTCTTCAAAAAATACCATATTACTACTACCTAATCTAACTCAGAAGGCAAAGGGAAAGAGAGTTAACAGAGAATTCAACATAAGGAACCAATAGATAATTAAGTTAATGAGGTTTCAGACAGATATTTGGAGACAGATATTTTGATTTACAGTATGAGGCAGGAGTCTGGGAGGGCCAGTACCTCTAAAGAGTAGAACTAGACAAATTTCTTTTACACTTGGACTGTAACCCCTACGAGTCGAAGAGGAGGTGTTTGAATACTACATTAATTTAGTCAGTAAAAATAGGTTTACTACTTTTATGTTCTCCCATGTTGTAAAATGTACATGATGGCTGTCAGGAAATTCTGCTGTCTTAACAAGGGACTCCTCAGTATACAGTATGTCACTGGTATTGAGCAATTGGAAAAGAAACAAGAAAGAAATGATTATGTAAATAGTACATGGAAAACTAGCCATATTTCCAACAAAGATGAGGAGAAAAGCTATAGAGCTCATGCATTTGCCAGAATCTCCACATGAAGGGTCAATGTCATCTGAAACCAGCACTAGGGCTCTGGGACAGCAGCAATGAAGGCATTTGCATCAGAGGAGTTCCACTGCACACTAGCTCACCTGTTGGTCATTACAAGCCTCTCCCAATTAGCTGGAGAGATCACTGCGAGGGTAAGACTGACCTGGGCTATGACAAGCAAATGTCCCCTTGATGTCAGCTTTTTTTCAGAGAAAAAAAAATACCGCTCTGTAGCCATCTCGCCTTGAAGAACACCATCAATAAGATCAAAACTGGCCAAGATTCAAGGCAGACGTAAAGACCTTCTGCCAGTGATGTTCTGAATGCCAGAAGAACACACCCAAAAAGCCGGCCACTGCCCTGCTTATCCCTGTGCCTATTATTAGTGTGCTGTTCGAGTGCATTGGCATGGACCTGACTGCCCCAGTTCCAAATTCAGAGAGTAAAAGTTTGCTTCACACCATGATTGGTCTGACCGAGGGGTACTTCAAAGTGGAACTTACAGCCAAAGCCAAGGAGAACATCGTCTTCTGCACTGAGCAAGGCCACTGGCAGCATAGGGTCTTCCCCTTTGGTCTACACAATGCCCAAGCGACTTTTCAGCTGCTCATGGTCATCATGCTCTGCCATCACTGGCCATACACTGAGGCCTATTTTGATGATGTGATCAACCACTCATGCAGGTTGAGATCACCTCCACCTCCTTTGAAAGGATCATAAGGGGCTCCGAAAAGGTGGGTTTATGGCGAACCCAATGTAATGTCACCTGGGGCTGACCAAGGCACAGTACCTGGGTTATTAGATTGGCCATGGACTACTAAATACATAAGAAAAAAAGGACGTCTCGCAAACTTGCTCGGGAACGGACAACCTGAAAAGGTGCAGTAGACAACAGAAACAGAGATGGCCACCTCACCATCTCCTCTATCTTCTGTAACCCCAATTTCAACCATCCCTTCTTGGTACATATTTGATGCCTTGGAAACCGTGCCTGGAGCCATCCTTAACCAAGAATGGAGAGGATTATCTGATTAAGCTGGTTGCAGAGGGGCTGAAATACTACCTCGCAAAAGGGCACTTCACTCTGGTCACTGATCCCCTACAGTGGATGGCAAGAGCTAAGGATACCAATCCTTGCATCACCCACTGGTTCCTCTCACAACAGGACTACTCACTCATTCTCGATCCTGACCATACCCAGCACAGCATAGCAAAGAGGATGATCTCTCCAGGCTCCTTATTCTTTCATCTCCTGGTATGATCTCAAAGTTGTTGGATGTAGTGTGACTGCGAGTCTACAGTCAGCACCTCTTACCATCTACCTGGCCCTCAGTTGCGAGGAGGAGAAAGACAACTGAGATTATCATCCACCATCCTGGTGTCTTCAGAGCCCTATAAAATGACCGCCGAATGTCAGTCTGGTGAGTAGTACTTTCTAGGTGTGTGACTCATGGATCTGCTCGCTCTGCAGACTCCAAGTGTTTCTGAGATCCCCCAAAATGAGGCAAACCACAGAGCCAAATCCTGACTGATAGCAACCCATTCTTTCATAATCACTTCTTGAAGTTTGTCAGAATTAGTGGGTTTTTGTTTGTCCACCCGCCTCTTGAAGATTGACCACAAGTTCTCAATGGGATTAAGATCTGGGGAGTTTCCAGGCCATGGACCCAAAATTTCAACATTCTGGTCCCTGAGCCACTTAGTTATCACTTTTGCCTTATGACACGGTGCTCCATCGTGCTGGAAAATGCATTGTTCTTCACCAAACTGTTGTTGGATTGTTGGAATCCTCTTTAGGAGACGATCCTGGCACTTGCTGGACTTTCTTGGACGCCCTGAAGCTTCTTAACAAGAATCGAACCTCTTTCCTTGAAGTTCTTGATAGCCACAATATCCTTGCCTGTGAAACCATTTTTATGCAACGCAATGATTGCTACATGCGTTTCTTTGCAGGTCACCATGGTTAACAATGAAAGAACAATGATTTCAAGCATCACCCTCCTTTTAACATGTCAAGTCTGCCATTCTAACCCAATCAGTCTGACATAATGATCTCCAGCCTTGTGCTCGTCAACATTCTCACCTGAGTTAACAAGACGATTACTGAAATGATCTCAGCAGGTCCTTTAATGACAGCAATGAAATGCAGTGGAAAGTTTTTTTTCGGGATTAAGTTAATTTTCATGGCAAAGAAGGACTATGCAATTCATCTGATCACTCTTCATAACATTCTGGAGTATATGCAAATTGCTATTATAAAAAACTTAAGCAGTTTTTTATAATAGCAATTTCCAACTTTTCCAGTTTCCAATATTTATGTAATTCTCAAAACTTTTAGCCACGACTGTAGACACAGCATCAGTCTAAAGTTTGGATTTATTTTTCCTCATTATAGAACAATACTGGAGATGTGTTTGAAACCACAAATAGGGAATTGAGTAATTAAGTACAACAACAGTCAGTTGTTATTTTAAGACAAAATGATCAGCTGCTCTGGAACAGTTCTTGCAAGAACAGTATTATCAAATGCATTTGCAAAACCCATTAAAGACCACGATGAAACTGGCTCTCAAAGACCATCCCAGGAAAACAAATCCATTTAGAGTTACCATCCTCAAAAATCACCAATTAACAGCATCTTAGATTAGACCCGTTTTGAAGGCTTTACTGAGCATACTGTAAGTAGCAGACACATCCCAATATCATAACTAAAATAAAAATAAAGAAAGACCATGAAATTACAAAGTGTGTCCAAACTTTTGACTGGTGGTGTGGACAYAATACAGTATATCACAGCAGCATGCTACAAAGCCTCGCTGAAAAGATTAAGTCCTATTGTCTATTCTGGCATTTTAAAACGAATATTCTTTCTCACTGTTTTCCTCATCAGTGACCACAGCCTTACACCAAACTGCGAATCTCTCATCTTCTACTTTTCTTATGAATATTTCCTAAAGCTACTATCAGAGGGCGTGCATACCTGATAAAAAAATGCGAATTTTAATGAGTGCAGGCATTTCTTGTATTATATTGTGTAAGCGTAGATGCTGTGCCAACTGCGTGAAGAGCTGCAGGCTGTGATGTGCCATTAACATTTTTCATCATCTCCACAAACCGTTTATCCTAAAAACCAAAGCGTTGCGCTGATATAGATTGAATTTATCTGATTTATACTGACACACATAACAACAGCAACATGGACAGAAACTCTGGGTTTATAACCTTTTTATTTTCCTATTTGGCTGCTGCATTGCAGCATGATGACTAGCTTGCGTAATGCTGCAATAGCCATTTATTTTTCAACAGAACACTAATATAAGTGCATACTAAGGGCAGCACTGTGTAATACTGATCATTATCAGTA
>QMIH01001018.1:29374-43855 GCA_003987875.1 Clarias batrachus
TTTTTTTTTTTTTTTACTTCTGTTATTTCGCCACCTTTATTCTTTTCATTGCTAAACAGATTTTAAAATACAGCCCTTTATGAACGTTTGGTTGTCATGCTGATCCTGATTTGCATTCTGGTGCAATTACTTTTGTTCCGCATTTGCCAAACTCTGTGTTGTCTTCTAATAATAGTGAACCGAGCTCTTGACATATGACACATCCAAGTGTGAGAACAGCAAAACAAATTTTTTTTTTTTAGACTGATTTTGTTTTTTCTTCATGACAAAAAAAAGCATTTTTATGAGACACACACTGTAGAGACTAATGGTTATTTTTTTTCCCCAAGTCTGCTTGACAGATCGTTGGAGAAGACATTTAAATGTACAGTATACACCCACTTTATGCCATGGAATGTGATGCGAAGCTCCATGYATAGTCTTAGAGTGTATGCATATAGATTTTTTTGAAGAATAAAAAAATAAACAAGTTATTGATTTCTACCCGGGATGGATCGTGACAGAGCGAGAGGGCATGAAATGACCCAGTTTTTACTTTGCAGAGTCTCTGGGGGAACGAGAAGCTCCACAAGAGGATCATAAATAAAGAGAAGAAGAAAGATCCGTCTTTGTTTATGCATCACACAAAGCATTTATATTCTACAAGGTTAAACTGAAGCTGAATATAAATAGCTACACTGATCAGCCATAATGCTAACACCACTGACGGGTGAATTGAGCAACGCTGATTATCAATTATATCTCATTAAATCGGTGACAGGATTATGGACACCCAAGGCTCATCCATGAATGTGGGTACCAAAGGTAAGACTATCCGCTCCAATACCACAGGAAAGCCAATGTAGCACAAATTGCTGACAAAAGTCAGCGTTGGAGGCGGCATGGTGGCTTAGAGGTCAGCACTGTCACGTTGCGCCTCCAGGGACTGAGTTTGATTCTAATTAAATTAAGCCTTTATTTGACATATCACATATGTATTACTGCACAGTGAAACTCTAACGTYGCATATCCCAGCGTAACTGGAGTCAGCCATGATACAGCGCCACTGGAGCAGATAGGGCCTTGCTCAAGCGCAAAACAGCTGGTGGAGCTGGGGCTCGAGCCACTGACCTTCCGAACAGTTACTCAGTGCCTTAGCCCTCTGATCTACCACTGATTCCTGTTGTGCATGGAGTTCTCTTGTTCTCCCTGTGCTTGGTGGGTTTCCTTTTGGTACTCTAATTTTCTCCCAAAAACATGCAGATTAGGCTGATTGGTGTTCCCAAATTGCCAGTAATGTGTGTGTGAGAGTGTGTATATGTATGTACCATCCAGGGTGTATCCCTGCCTCATGCCCTACTGTAGGTCTCCTGGTTTAGGCTCCTGTTTTAGGTTTAGGCTCCTGTATACAGGATAAAGCGGTATGGAYGATGAGTGAGTGAGTGAGTGTGAGTCAATGCTGACCATGATAGAAAGGTATCAGAACTCTCGGTGCTCCACAAGGGCTTAGGAATCAAAGTTTAAGGTCACTGACCCGGCTTCCAAAATCTCCAGATCTCAATCTGATCGAGGATGCATGGGATTCACCGGACAAACAAGCCCAATCCATGGAAGCCGATTCCTCCCACCTGCAAGAGAACCACCGCTATCGTCCACCATAGCACACCCCCAGAGGTCCTGTGGAGCCACACCCCCAGGTGCCAGAACTTAAACCCTACATGTTACGGCTAATAAGAGTGTACCAAATAGCCTTAAATCTCACTGGCCATAGTTTGGGCTGTAGTATATTAATATTAATGCGCTCGTTCTAATACAGTATGTTAAGCCGTGCTCGAGAGCTCACAACGGCAGCCTGTTGAACCTTGGTCTTAAACCACCGGCCTTCTGATCAGTAACCCAGASCCTTAACCCATGGAGCTACCACTTCCCCCGAATAAGCCTTTCCAACTCACTCAGCTCTTCTCAGACCTGGCTCAGCAGTAAACAGTCTGCAGTAATAATCAGGCGTGTGTTGTGTTCTGAACTGCAAATGAAAACAGATGCAAAACAAGTGCASAAGTCAGCTTTAATAGAACAGGAACAGGAACTAGACTAGAGGAGTAAGTACATGACAAGCAAAACATAATAACTTAAATACTGTATATAGAACTAAATACGCCAGAAATGTTGCAGAAACCAGAAACAAGTCTCCAAAAATGAACATGTCATCTGCAAYTGAGAAGTCCTGATCATGTTCAAACCCGTGTTGTGAGTAACAACAGCTTGTTTGTAGATCTTACAGCTCCTGGGATAGAATGGACCAAAATATGAGGTCAAACCAAGCGCATTTTGATCCCTGTACCGGAGATATTATTCTAGGACACCTCCAAACATAGACTATTGTACAGTATCTGGTTCCCGTTCATTTAGATCGCAATGTACTTTTGTTCTGCGAGGTTGGGATTGAGGCGGGAAAAAACTGAAACCTGGCAACCTTCCCTACAGGTGTGATGTTCTGTAAAGCTTCACTCACTCATCAYCTATACCGCTTAATCCTGTATTCAGGGTCACGGGGGCCTGGAGCCTATCCCAGGAGACTTGGGGCACATGGCAGGGTACACCCTGGACAAGGTGCCAATCCATCGCAGGGCACAGACACACACTCACTCATTCACACACCACTGGCAATTTGGGAATGTCATTTAGCCTAACCTACATGTCTTTGGACTGTGGGAGGAAACCGGAGTACCCGGAGGAAACCCACCAAGCACGGGGAGAACATGCAAACTCCATGCACACAGAGACGGGAATCGAACCTGGCCGGGGATCGAACCCGGACCCTGGCGGTGCAAGGCGACAGTGCTAACCACTACACCACCGTGCCGCCGTAAAGCTTCACATTAAAGTAAAAAAGAAAAAACCTTGAATGCAACCTTTGTTTCTTGTTTGTTTTATTCCGTGGGATCTAAATGCACATACGGAGTTTGATGTTTTCTGGCAAGATTTTGAAATGTATATATTTTTTTATATATAAAAAAAGAAAGAAATATTCCACTTATTTTTTGTGTTTGCTTTCATATTCTTTCAGGAAGTTTAATCTGAATAATTTGGTTACATTTCTAGATTATTTATAAAATGAAATCACTTTAGAAGATGGTGTAGCAGGCAGCATCATGGCCTAGTGGTTACAGCTATGGAGTTTTCATGTTCTCCATGTTCTTGGCTGGTTCCCTCTAGGTACTCTGGTTTAGTCCCACAGTCCAAAGACATGCAGGTTAGATTTATTGGCATTCCCAAATTGCATGTAATGTGTATTACATTGAATTGCCAGTCTCCTGGGATAGCGAACCTGTACACAGGTTGAAGCGGTATACTAGACAACTCTGACTAGCAAAACATACGACTGGTCAACAGGTCTTATTTGAATTCGTTTACAGCTTCAACTTGTGGCTTGAAAATCCACTATTGCACAGCTTTAATATTAAATTCAAGCATACTCATTTAAAAAAAAAATTGCCAGACTGCGCAAGCCTGAGGCATTTGCGATCATGATTTTTTTCATTTATTTTTATCTGTGACAAGGATGTGATTAAAAGTAAGCAGATCCCGTACTGGCTGCTGCTTATATTAAGCAATAAGTATGTACGGCATGATTTTACATCACAGACTTTTAAATGATCAACTGCTCTGTGTACTCTAACCCCACCGCRCACACACATGTTATACAAATCTTCTTTCTTCCTTTCTGCTTAACCTTCACTTCCTCCCTAGCAGCTATGCACTTTAAAGCATGCGAAATGAGTTTACTCAGATTCTAGGCCTTGCCTCGCGCTCTYTAGGCATTTTCTTCCACTCGCTTCAGGGGTGCCAAAGTGTGGCTGATACTTTTAAGCAGGGGTGGGCAAAGTATGCATATCCTGGACTTGAGTAAAAGTAGAGATACCCTACAGTAGGTACCCTAGTCCTCCATTTACAGTATGTTCCTGCTTGAGATAAAGTAGAAAATACTTGAGTATGAAAAGTATTGCGCTTGTATTACCTCCTGTAGCCTTTAAGTTACCGCAATAGCCWCTTTCTCTCTTTCTCCTTCTCTCTTTCTTTCCTTCAATACACAAAGCAAACCTGCTTCCTCATTGTCACTGTCTGAAACCATCTCCGCTTCTGATGTCACACACCTGCTACATGATCGGGCATTACAGATCGGTGGCAATTTTTCCAACTCAAATACCTACAAACCACTGTGGTTATGTAACACAACACCATGCAGAAATGTAGTGAAGTAGAAAGTAGAGATAATTGTTGTAGGATGTAGTGGAGTGTAAGATCTTTGATTATGGTGACCCCATAGACACTCAGCCATGAGGCGAGGTCTTACAGAGAAAGGGTCATTTTATTAGGAAGAATTGTGAAAGGAAAGAAGGGGAGGAAAATAGTGAGGGTGTACAAATTTGTGTCCGGATGCAATGCCCAGCTGCCATGTGGGCGGGCAGAGTGGCGGAGTGGGCAACGGCTACTGAATGCTCGTTAAAGCAGCTCCTCTCCCTGTCCGCCAGGCTTTAAACCTCCAGACCTCAAGCTAAGCTCCCCACCTTGTTTTTATAGCGCGGAGAAAGTCCGTGATCATCGATAATCAACCTTTGCCCATTCTAGCCACCTCACACATGCAGAAAGTGAGCCCGCCTACCTATTGAGCTTCTGGAGTAAGTGAGGGGTGAGAAAAGATTTAGGCGCACACCCATCACCAAAGATCCACTGATTAAAAAAAAAAAAACTGTACTTAAATAAAGACATGAAGTGACTGCCTTTAAGACTGAAAGTTGATAGCAAGGAAGGATGACCCAGGTTTGCTCATGGCTCGCTGCTAGGAAAGCTAGGATTTTGAATTCACAAATGTTAACGTTAGAGCTTGTCTTTAAGCTTCACGGTGAGAACTGAAACATTTTTTAAAAATCAGTGTTTAAAAAACCTGTGTTTTTTGCCGCACATTGATCTACCTTTTGGTATTTTCTACCTAACACGATCAGAAATAAAGGTGGGAGCTGAATGAACACATTAGCAAGTGGTAATTTGTGATATTCAGTCAAATGAGCCATTTCAGAAAATGGCATTTTCATAATGGAATACAATATTTCAGTTCCTGATTTCACATTAATATGAGAAGTGTTTAAGTCAAACTGGGACAGAATAACTGGTGCAGAATAACAACACAGTTATGAGAGTCAAATCTCCCTTTATTTCTTTATATAAGCCCCTGCTATACGCTACTAATGCATTTTTTCCCAGAGTTTCACAAGGGCTTGGAAACCAACAAGGTAAAGAAAAATTCACAGTACARTGATGTCATAGTAGGACTGGCTGCATGTCTGAAACTCTGGCCTCCCAGGAACTCCTTTAATGGCCCAAACAATGTGGAGCTCAGGATAAAATTGCAGGGGATGTGACAATAACTTCCAGTTACTGCGTTCCTGTAATGTGTAAGCGGTGTTGGTGAACGAATGTGTGTAGAGTTCCCACAGACAGAAGCATCTCTACACGGATCAGGCTTTCTACACGCTGATTGTTCAACGACTGCGATGGCCACTGAGCCACCATGAATGGGATCATCATTCAGTCTCATCACCATACTGTGCTTGAAAGCTTCGGTTACTTCATTTTCTGCCTTCATTCACAAAAATATTCATCATGTCCTGGTTCCACTTGAACACCCCTAATCAAAATGGCTGACAAAACCTGACCAAAAATGTATGGGGTTTTGACGATTTCATGTCACAGAATATTGTAACCCAAAACCTTTGCCAGGAGTATCGGACTTGGCCAGAGTTGATTACCTCTACATCACAAAACTGCTTCAAGGAAAAATAATCAAAGTTTTTGAAGATTTCGGTCTCTAGCTTTGATTCAAATTTAGTCCCTGAGATCTGAGAAGTTGAAAAGGAGAGTCTATATTTACAGTACAAACTCCAGAAATCAGTCTGAAATGTTATCAATAGAGAATTTTATAAGGATTTTCTCCTAATGTCTTCAACCTTGGTCGTCATGTTTCTCTGGCACTTATTGCCTTAGTCTTCTGAGGGCATTTTTTCTTGAATGCAATTTTTTTCCTTCCCCATTGCATTATTATTATTTTTTTTTTATATTTTTCATTTTCATTCATTTATTTTTTACTCAGTAGCAAATATCATCTCAAATGTGTCAATGTACAATACTTCAAACAAAACATACTTAAGTAAAAGTAAAATTACAGATTTAAAAAACTACTATAATAAGTAGAAATACACAAAAGAAACTACTCAATTACAGTAAACCAGTCAATGGACAGACTTGTCCATATGCAAGCGCTTTCGACAATGTGAGCTAAACATATTCCGAATTTAAGTAAATATAAACAAAGTCATCTATCTGTAACGGTAATCTCAGCTTTTGGATTTAAACCCGATTGGAAACCAGTGGTGTGAGATGAGGAGGGAAGTCTACAGAATCGTAAAGAACATAATAACATGAAAAGGATATCACGGAGCTGAAACTATTGCGCCTGGAGGATGTTGTGTCTTCAGCCTTGATCAGCATTACACGATGACTCACAGAATATTAAACACCATCTTTAGAAACTGATCATTTGGAATTGCTCTATGCAAGAAAACATTATGCGATATAGTGTAGCATTCCTGCCTCACAGAGCTATGAGGGTTTAATCCCGACCTTGGGTTACTGTCCCACTGTTTGGAGTTTCACATGTTCTCCTCATTTTACAAAAGTGGTCCCGTTGGGTTCTCTAAAATGCCTAGAAGTGGCTTGACGATTATAAATTGTTCCTAGCTGTGAATTATTGTGTAAATAGGTTACAGCAGGAACTCTAACATTGGATGATGATGTAATTTGGTTGAACGTCGTCATGGCAACATTGAGACAATTAAATTAGTTGGAAGTTAGAAAAAAAAGTTTGATAAAAATGACATTGAGATAACATTAAATGAATGAATAAATGAATGAAGGCCCCAACCTCAAAACAATAAAATGTTAAACCTTTATTTGGAGAAAAAGTTCAAAAGTTAGTACCCCCTGTTTTTTTGTTGTGAAAAGATGAGTATGTTTTTACACAAATATTATGAGTATTAGATATCAGATGGCCTTACATTTGCCGCCAGAATACTCTTGTATACAGAGGAGTTCATGGTTGGGTGCCAAAACTTGTGCTTTCATAGAGGTCTGCACACCTGCTGATGATCAGTTAATCAAATGCTGATGATTAGCAGCACCTGGCTCTAACTTACCCCTTTAAACTGTGTGGAAGGGGGTACTCAGTGTTGGCCACATGATATTTGGCTTGTTACATAAATAATGGCACAGTGAAAGAAAGTTCAATGTTGTTCATCTGAAGTTTGTACTGTATTTGGTTAATAATTAGACACACTATCATCAAATGATCTTTATTATGAACTGGGTTTAGGATTTTGATCAGGGATGACACAGCAGCTTCTCACACTACAGCATCTGTATCCCATGTCACGCATCCCTTAGTGAGGTAATGTTACCTCCCTGTTCCATTTTCTTTTATAAATATTACCTTGATGTGTATCTTAGATAACAATTTACTCTATAGTATGTAGATATATGGAGCTTGTGAGTCTCTCTGCATTTACTCACAACAACAGCACTAGCAAATCCTGCTCAGAGATATTGATTTATATTTAGACATTTGGCAGATGCCCTTATACAAGGTGACTTACATTTCATTTTTTGTCTTCTTATACATCTGAGCAGTTGAGGGCCTTACTCAAGGGCCCAAAAGTGGTACTAAAAGTGGAACTTTAAAAGTGGTAGTGGGGTTTGAACCTGGGACCTTCTGAAATGTCATCCAATGCCTTAACTACTGCGCTACCCCTGACCCCTGGATTTAGTTCTCAAAGTTGTTCCAACTAACTTTCTAACTTGTTCAAGCCAATGTTTGTCCCAACATCTGTAACATCGTTGCCAAATGAATATCGCCGAAACATTTTGCCAACCAAACATTCCTGTTGGGGTTCCTGCATCAAGCCCTATAATGCTCCCATGCAGGGTTCCTGGGTTCATCACAATATATTCATTTTGTACACTTATATTTGTGGTTGCCAATGTTTCTGGAATTATTGAAATCCTCCCAGATTTTAGATCGACAAAAGTAATTGGAAAGTTGGTCGGTTCCCTGTTTCGGAGTGTGTTTTCGCGATATACACAATAAGCTTAACAACAACAACAAAGGTCCAGWTGAGGAATTTACATCTAAATTACATTTATACTTTAGGTGGAAACATTTCTCTGGCTACATACCAAATTTGCAACCATCAGCGAGACAAGCAAGTCAGTTGGGGGAATGTAATTTAGTAGATGAGCAATAGCTGGTTGGTTGGCAGCCATATGTGCAGATGTTAAGCGTGCCAAACGGAGTTAAAACCATAAAACCGTGTGTGTGTGTGTGTGTGTGGGTGGGTGTGTGTGTATACACTCACAGGACACATTGGGGTGAATAGCAACATTGAGCTCAGCTTGGATAAAAGCTTAAAGCAAACTGTATGCCATGGATAACGTACAGTACACTGTAAGTGTGAATATTTAAGCGTTGTGAGAAATCTAACAGCAGAAGAACAGATGGGTGTGCAACAGTGGATTACACAAAGCATGCAAACAAACTGAGGCTGGTAAGTGACATGGAACTGGAGGAACATGCAAAAAACTAGGGAAAAAAAAAAGATTGTTTCGAGTCGCATATTGCAGTGGAGGCACAAAGCAATTTTTGATGTCTCCTTATTCAAGCTGTGCTCAGATTTCTTTCCTCAGGCGGCGCTTATACACAACAATAAAAAGCCTCTCTATTTATCAATTTAAAATATGGGGAGAGAAATTAACTCCTCCGTTTTATGGAGAGTCCCCATGTTTGGGCTTGTAGTTCTGAGTATGAGAGAGGGATTGCTTAAACTAGTCAGCTATAATACATTCGTGCATGGTACACTCTGGGTTATATCGGCGTCTCTGGAGGCTCGTCACAGAGCTCCTGTATGGCAGAGATCCGTTTCAAGGAGCCACATAAAGCCTCTGTCCCGACACCGCTGTGTCACATCGATTGGGTCACACTCAAGATTCGATACTTATTGGCTTCGACCCTTTGTCAAATAGAGGAGTGATCAAAGAGGATTAATGCGGTCGGAAATACACAGAGAGAGAAAAGAAAAATGAAGCCAATTGTCTTAAATTGTCTCTTTCTCTCTTAATTTGTTTATGAATGCATTTATAAAAATCGAAAGATTATTCATCATTATTGATCCTATAATTTCTATCTACTAGACAAAAAATACCCTTGAACTCAAAAATGCCTTCAAGGATAATTGTATTACATAGTTTAGTTTTGGACATTTTTTTTTTTTCATACTGTACAATAATGAAAACCTCTGAAGGAATATTTTCTCAGTCTGGTTAAAAAATGTAAAAAGTATTACAAAGTTACAAGTTATACTGAACCTGAATATATATATATACAAGAGCAGCGTTCAAGTCAAAATGAGTACGTGCGGTGATGTGACTCTTAGCAGGATAATGTTTTTTCTTGGTAAACTTTCTTTAAACTTTTTTAAAAAGGTTATAAATCTGTGAAGGACGAACGCAGCCGTTCCCGTGAACTTTCAGCAAGTGGAACGCCTGATCCTTGAAAATTGATGGATAACTTGTCAGCAGCTGGAAGAGACGCATCCGTCTGTGTGAACTGTACTCACAATCATTCACCAACAGTGCTTGCACATTACAGGAACTTAGCTGGGAGGTATTGCCACAACCCCTGTACAGTCCTGACCTCGCTATAAGCCGTTTCCTTATATTTTGCCCTTTAAAGGAGTTCCTGGGAGGTCTACGTTTCAGTCATAAAGCAGCCGGTCCAATCATGGCTCCGGTGTACTGAGAAAACTTTTTACCTTGATGATGTATGAGCACTAGTGAAACGATGGGAAAAGTGCATTAGTCTAGCAGGGGATAATATAGATAAATAAAGGGAGCTTTTACTTTCATACCGTAACTGTGTTCTGTTCTGTTAAAAGTCCCGCAAACTACAGGATGCTTTACAACAGAAAGAAAAAAGAAAAAAAAATCTTAATTCAACCATAAGGAATTTTACTATGGAAAATTATAGGACGTACCATAATGTACAAAAATATTACCATGGTACTTTGTAGGACTTGCAGTTCAGTTCAGTTATACTGTATGTACTGTAGTAATATGGTGTTTATGTGTACCACAAAATTTTGGTACTCACTGGTACCATGGGCACCACTGATATGTTACATTCTGGTATGTAGTAGAGTATGGTACAGTTAGTACCATAACATGTACAGTACAGACCAAAAGTTTGGACACACCTTCTCATTCAAAGAGTTTGAATTTGTATTATGGCAAGAAAAAAGAAGCTAAGTGAAGAAAAACGAGCGGCCATCATTACTTTAAGAAATGAAGGTCAGTCAGTCCAAAAACTTGGGAAAACTTTGAAAGTGTCCCCAAGTGCAGTCACAAAAACCATCAAGCGCTACAAAGAAACCGGCAGACATGCGGACCGCCCCAGGAAAGGAAGACCAAGAGTCACCTCTGCTGCGGAGGAGAAGTTCATCCGAGTCACCAGCCTCAGAAATCGGCGGTTAACAGCAGCTCAGATCAGAGAGCAGGTCAATGCCACACAGAGTTCTAGCAGCAGACACATCTCTAGAACAACTGTTAAGAGGAGACTGTGTGAATCAGGCCTTCATGCTAGAATATCTGCTAGGAAACCACTGCTAAGGACAGACAACAAGCAGAAGAGACGCGTTTGGGCTAAAGAACACAATAAAGAAAACTCGCTGAATGAGAAGGTGTGTCCAAACTTTTGGTCTGTACTGTATTTAAGATACTTTTGACAGTATCCTGGTACAACACTGTATYACAGTATGTACAGTACTATGGAAGAACCATGTACCATAGAGTATTATATGAGCGGGTATCTTAAAAACTGGCAGTAGAATTCGTTGACGGTCTGGCCCCTGGGAATGAATCCTCGCTGCACAATGCAGCAAATGTCAAAAAACACGATGAGCATGCACTTTTCGGTCGTGGAGATTATGGGCTCCTCCACTGTAAAGACTGTTGATCTGTCCCAGCGTCGTACCCGTACACTCAAGTTCCATCACAGGTAATGATCCTGGATCAGCAGCCTGGGGACGAATTCGGCAACAACGCAGCGCATGTCCAAATCACTCAAATGTGAGGATCGCCTGGACTGTTCCGTGTGAAATGGCACCAAAAATGCACCAAATGGTTTCGACATTTTCGGGGGTTGAGCGTCTTGAAGGTGAAACACAAAACACCTTGAACGACTCGTTGCAGCATTGCCGTAAACTTTCCCAATCACATCAAACACCTCTGTGGCAGATTTGTCCAGTTTCACTCTGGATTTCATGTTCGCAGATGTGGTCAGAAATGCACCAGTTGCACATGTACATACACAGGACGGTGTCTTTTGGCACACTGACTTATGAATGTCGATGCTCGCAGTGACTGCGTTCAGCTTTGTGCTGCCATCTCTTGGTCTCTTGCTGCCATCTCTCGGTAGCAGCAAATTCAAAAACTCTTTTTTTCACAAAAGAACAAATGTTTAAAGTACAGTATCACTTGCTATATTTATATTAATTACTTTATTTGTCCCGTAAGATCACACAAAGTTAGAGATCTTTTTATTTTCCCTTCTTATTGTTTCTCTCATTCTGTGGAGAAAAAAAAAATTGATATAGGATTTTCTGTAGCAGCACCAGGAGTAAGTAATGGCGAGCCAAGTCCACAGTAAATCAAAAACTGCTCTGCAGCTCAGCTCTAATTACACACTGCAGTTATTGGTGGCAGTTTGTCCTCAGGGCGATTCCACCATCTCCTCCACATGGAGCTCGAAATGAAAGGTCACACACTACTGCCTACACGCAGCTCACTAGCACATATCAGAAACGGCAGAGTGTATGCGCAAGCACCTGCCACTGTATGCCATCTCTGTTTAGTCATTTTTACTTTTCTTTGCTCTGACAGGGAGTTTTCTCTGTTTCTCTCTCTCTCTCTCTCTCTCTCTCTGTCTCTCTTTTCCTGCTGAATTCTATCCCTTATTTTCCCTAAAAACAGTCCCATAATATCTCGTTTCACCCTTACTAGACATGAACACAAAGACTTATTGTACAGCACAACATGCAAAAGAATGCAAAAAGTTGATTGGTTATGCAAAATGTTATTAAAGACATGAGACGGTGTCAGTGTATAGACCATGCCATGACATAGATATGCCAAAATTGCTAACAAGAAAATGCAGAAAATCCCGAACAAAATCCTGAGTGTAAGTAGGTGGAGGTCACTCTCCATTCAAACCGGATAAAACATTTTGGTTGAAGTGATATTCAACTACTCCGGTTTCCTCCAAAGACATGTAGGTTAGGTTAATTGGTGTTCCCAAATTACCCATAGTGTGTGAGTGCGTGTATGTGTGTGTGTGTGTGCCCTGCAATGGATTGGCACCCTGTCCAGGATGTACCCTACCTCATGCTCTAAGTCTCCTGGGATATTCTCCAGGCCCCCATGACCCTGAACACAGGATTAAGCGCTATAGATGATGAGTGACTGAGTGATATTAACCGGCAATTCATACTGCTGTTCTTTTGTCTTCTCTAACTCTTAATCCTCACAGTAGCAGATAAGTTCACTAAATGGTGTAATTTTTGTTTAAAACATCCAACTTTTCATTTTTTTTCTATATAATTTTAATGTTATAGATGGAACGATCATTGATTAAACTCAAAGAATAGTTGATTTCCTGTTCATTCTGAAAAATTCCTAAAACACGGCAAGTTGCACGTTCTTTTTTTGCACACTGGGGAAACTGCTGTGTAGCGGAAACACGCATGCGTATAACGATGATAACTGCACACAACATGGTTACAGTATGTATGGCTAACCAGTATTAGCTGTATGGCTAAGCAGTATAGTCACTAGCCATATAGCCGTATGGCTACCAGGAAAGAACACAGCTAAATGTGTACTACAGTACCTACACTGTAAATTTGAAAGATCTTTTGGGACTGCAAAAGGTTCATATGAGTCTCAGCTGAATTTTGGAATGCATTTTTGCACGGAATTTGCAAGGGTTTTGGAATTTGGCCCCAGTTACTCGTATGCCGGCTGGCAAATTAAAAAAGAGCAGGAAAATGTGCGACAACCGAGACCTATTGTAATACACCTCAATTTTGTTTTTTTTTTTTGTTTTTTTTTATTTATTGACCGGCCTGGAAAAAAACAAACACATTGTACTGTATGATTAAACCTACTGTTTATCAAACCGTTGATTGATTGAATCACGTTTCCCGACTGAATCACGTTTCCCGACTCCCATCACTATTTAACATACTGTACAGTACAGATTATAACAGGTTTGAATCTTGCTAACTTGCAAAAACATAATGAGTAATAAAAGTTATTACTGATCATGTGAGATCATTTAAGATGTTTTATTTCCATAAATTCATGGACAGACATTTCGCTAAGTCCACACTTAGTGTTTCCCGGATAGGTTTCATGTCTTAGATAAAGCACAGGGTTTTAGCACTTCCTCTCCATTTCCTTTTTGGCAAATCAGTCAGGCATTTAGTAGCTGCTTCACTGTCCATTAACTGTTTGGGAGCTTTCTGTTCCAAATCTTCATACTGTCTATACTTTATTAAAAACATCATCACATCCACTACTATATCAAATAGATGTAGCAGCGTTTTCCTGCCAGTAGGAAGTGTGAGCGATTTTTCAACCAGTTTTAAATATATGTCAAGACCAAATCACAACACAGAGGCATTTCCATCATCTGGACTTCAGGAAGTGCTCAGAAATTGTCACTCCTGCCTGTTTTCTTTCTATCGAGCCTCGTAGCACAGACTCTCCCTTCTCTCTCCCTCTTCTCTGGTACATTGGGAATGCTCTTTGTAGGACAGCCAGAAGGAACTATTGCTCACTGCGCTTTCTTCTTTCCCTTCACAGTCTTTCAGAGTCTTTCCGACTCGCATCCTGCCTTCCCTGATTATTGGTCCCCTGCTCCTCGCTTCTGCTCACTGAGATGGATCCAGCCGGAAAACCGAAGTGAATGTGGTGTGAAATCTGGGGTGCTGAAGGTGCCTAATTTTTCTCTTGAGCTGATGGCAACTCAATTAAAAGGAAACGTAACCGCTAATTAACTTTTAATGAGGGAACGGCAAAGACAAATCGCTGATCACAGAGAACCCTGTCTGGGGCTTATACTGTGAATTTAATTATTTTGTCAAAAATGAAGATATCAAGTTCTGTCTTGTTGTTGTTGTTTTTTTTCTTCATAATGCAATTCGTGCACATATTGTGTATTCATAATTAAAACAAATTGCTGAAATTGGCACGGGCTTCTTCATGTGCCAAGTAGTTACAGGCTTAAAGATATCTTATTTGTGCTATTGCAAACCTGCAGCATATAAAATATATTTAAAA
>QMIH01001018.1:59149-75809 GCA_003987875.1 Clarias batrachus
ATGGGGCGATTTGCCATACTTCCTTTTGTATAATCCGATTTTGTAATAGCTTTCTGTTCACCTCTGATAATGTGGAAATKATAAGGCATTCCGCAGGAAGAAGAAGACCATCTTTAGAATTTGTGAATTGCTGACTTCTTGTTCAGTCATTATGTAAGAAAAAGTCATCCAGGTGATGTCATATAAAAGAAAAGAAAAAAAAGGGTGTGTGTTACAATCATTTGACAATTCACAACCACTAAAGCTACTACCTTCACACTGTCCTTCTRCAAGTAAGTGCTAGAATGTGCTTAGCCTGAGATACATRAAATGCTGCTGCTTGTATACCTCGTCCCAGGGTGTACAGTACACTGACTCGTTACCTTCTGAGATATGTTCCAGGGCTGCTGCATCCCTTTATACAGGATGACTGATATAAACGATGAGTGAGTGGGTGCCCTTCATACATTACAGGCGACATAACCCATTCTGGGGAAATTGCTATCTTCTTTAATCTGCATACATGAGCTTGCAGATGKCTGTAACTGGTTATTGTCCTTTTGATTGACCGATGGGAGAGTATGCTGTTCCCTTCAATCAGAGATCATGGGCAGTTATCATCTCTTTCTTTTAGCTTTCTTTTAGGTTTCCCAGCTATGGATAGATGCCCCACTTCCAGAACTATACAACAGTGATCGCCAACTATACACAGGTACTGTAAACTGGCAACAGGAACATGGGCACCCAATGCTCACTCATGCCCATGGGGACCTAAGGCCAGCCAAATCGGCAAATGTCAATGCTGGCCACAAGATCATGTAGYGCACCACAGCCCACCATGCACAGGGTCCAGAAGGCAAAGAGCCCAAGGCAACCAATCTGGCTTCCAATTTCCCCAGATCTCAATCTGACCAAGCATTCTTGGGACGCTTAGTAYAAACAAGACTGATTCGCAGAGGCCCTACCCTACAACCCACAGCTGCTAAATCCTTCTGCCAGACACCACAAGAAATTCCCAGAGGCCCTGTTGAGTCATGCCACAATATGGGTGGCCAAACCACCCTGGTGGCCCACGGGCAACCCAAACCCCGAAGGTGGTTTTACTGTTATGGCTGATTGGTGTATGTTATATCAGCCATAATCAGTCGGCACCTCAACAACCTTTTCCTTTTTTGTTACTTTGACCAAAGCTAAAACTACTGTAGAGACTCCGTTCCAGGAGCTCTAAATAAAATGAACATCTCCTCGTTGAAACTTTAGAATTCCCCCAGAGCAGTGCAGTGGTAAAGTGCTCACCCTATCTTCTTGGGTGATGCTGTAACCTCTCGCAGCCTAAAGAGAACTGATTGGCCGAGCTCTCTCAGTGGGCTGGGCTGGTGACACTTAGCTCTCTCACATCAATCACGGCTCTACAGCCAATCATGGGTGTCTGTGGGCTCCTGAGCGTTGTTYTCCAAGTGTGTTATGCCGCCCCCAATGGTGCGCGAGCAAGCAGATAGAAAATATGTTGTCGGTTGGTGTCACGTGGTTCGGAGGAAACACCTGGAAACATCTTCTGCCCCTTTCTGACTGGTACAGTAGTAGTAGCCTTAAGAAAGAAGGAGCCTGCTAGTCATGGCTGGAAACTGGATACGACATAATTAGAGAGAAATATGAAAAAAAAAAAAATAAAACTTCAGAATGTTTAGAATGTCTATTTACTGTACAATATCAGCATTAGTAAGAACAGCTGAAACCATGTCAGAGCATGTGTTACAGAAAATGATTCATAAACTACTGACCTTTTGACCAATCAGAATAAAGCTCTCAACAGCGCTTCATGATCTTTTCGCTGACCTAAAATCGATTTGTGCATTTGAAACTTGACTGTGAAATTCGTCTTTAGCCTTAAAAAGGAAAAAGAAATTGGATGCCTGAGAAAAGAGAGAGAGAGTGTGTGTGTGTGTGTGTGTGTGTGTGTGTGTGCGTGTGTGTGCGTGTGTGTGGACAGATAGGCATGTCACACACTTTGAAGTGTCAGTATTACATGTCTAAATGATTGGCAGCTGCTGCTCACCCATGAAGGTCTGTGTGTATGTGTGTGTGTGAGTTTCTCAAGTCTGAGAAGGAAAAAGAGAACCTGACACAGAAATCTGTTAGCAAAAGTTAAAACTGCTGGCGAGGCATGAGGGAGATTAGCTAATTAAATTAGTTTCGTTAATAAACATTGAATTGGAAGCAGGACTTGATTATGGCTAGTAATTATTCACAGAATCAAAAATATATTATTCGCACCACCCTCTGTTTACTGTATGACTCAGCTKCTTGTTTCTCATACTGTATATCTTTTGCTAGCTAACGAGCTGGATGCTAGCTGTCAGAATATCTGCTAAAAAAATAAAAATAATAAACAGAAACATCTTTTTTCTAAGACATGAGAGAACGCTTTAACAGGTTATCATTTATGAGACAAAAATAATTTAGGAACTGAGAATGCAGTATAGATTTTAGTAGCACCAACATGATTTCTGAATGATATGCTTAGCATTAGCATAAGTCTTAGCAATCTTTTTTCAATCAATTACATTTTAGACAATTGTCTATGCTGAACAGCCATACAAATAGGACACTTTTAAATTCTATTTTGTCCTCATAAAATTTATGTCACAGTACCTACTATATATATATATAATTTTTTTAAGGTTTTGTCTCTACATTGATCTGAACTCGCTCTTTCAGTGATATATTTACGTTTCATATATTTACGTTACATTTAAGGACCTGCACCAGTCTCTGTCCATATGTCTTTCTGTCTGTATGTCTGTCCAGCCAGAACTTGTTGCAGCATCACAAAAAAAATGTATGAGAAATGATGTGAAGTTATGAGCAGTTACGTGCCATACAGTATTATGTCACAGCATCTTAAACTATTTTGGACAAAGTAGCATTTTTTCCCTTGAGGTGGGCGTAGTTATAGTTTACAGTGTATACACGGAGTATGCAGGAGACACAGAAACAACCTTAATACACCTACAAGCTGCATACTACCCCCTACACCCCCACACACCCGTCCACCCACCCACACCCACACAAAAAAGGGCAAGTAGACTATGATGAAAGAAGTACAACTTAGAGTAAACAAGGCGTATGATACTCAACTTCACAAAATTGTATTTCTTCGTGTTAATAAGTTATGCAGAGCATTTTGCTGACATGCAGACATGTACATGTCCTTCAACCTGAAATAATAATATCACTGATTACATTGAAGCTGATCAGCTAACTTTTAAGCTTTAACCTTTTAACTATTTCTAAAAACTATTTACCCATCAACAAATGGCACTAACGCTAGTTGTATATATATAAATATATATATTTATTTTTCCACCGTTGCTGCCCTCTGTATCCCTCTGTATCTTTTACAGGATCCTGTAATCTTTTACAGGATCCTGTAATCTATTACAGGACATTGTGATACATTACTAGTAACCACTGCATTAATGCTTCTTGCCCTAAAAAATATAAATGCACAAAGTCTGGGCTACAATCCCATCCGGAATATCCAGATACAGGTTGTGTGATATTGCTAGGAATAAATCAGGCTYAAAAGCCCTTCTGTAAGAAGTTATATTGGAATTTATGTTCTCTCTAGACTGTACAAAATATATAGTAATATTTAATGACAATAGAATTTTGAAGCAAGCATGGCTATGGGTTTAGATTTCAAACATGTGGCCCAGAAAGCATACGTCTACCATAACAATTTAGGAGCTTGAAGAGAATTATGCTACTTAATTTAACTATAAAAGGAGTAAATGTACAATGTGTCACTGTTTTATTAATAACATTGCCAAATTGCTGATATTGCTTTTATACAACTTTTCCACAAATGCCATTTACTATCAACTTGAAAATTGATATAATCAAATTATAATTGGTTTGTTTATTTAACCAGTTGTTTGGTTCCGCCCACACATATCCTTCTGTGACTGGCGAACTAGTGTTATGCTGAAGACCAATTTGTCAGTGCAATTAACAGGGTTGAAAGTCATTTTATAGGTACTGTGAAGCCAAATGATGAGGGGAATAAACCATTCTGGTGGTAAGCTAGTGCACTACGTTCTACTCGATGTAGAATCCCTTGTTCCACACACCAAGTAGTGCCCTTGATCAGGAGTTAGAGAGAGATGGTACAGTAGGATTCACCCTTGTGTTTAAATTGAATTAGCTTTGTACTTAACTTTGTTAGCTATGAACAAAACAGCATGGACAGGTCAAAGGCCATTTGGAACAAATTCAAAGCAATTATTCTAAAGTTGTTTAAGCTGACTCCAGATGTGTTTTCTTGCTGAAAGTGCTTATGTGACCAGTTTGAAAGTGGGTTTTGTCAGGCAGCTGCCCTCCCCTCTTTTCTTTACTGCAGATCGTACAGACCTACTGTCACCCATGTACAGTATAAAATATAAGTATTCCACATCATTACAGGTATTCATCAGCCCATGACCTTTTTTTTTTTTACTACTTTTGCCATTCAGTATAAATAAGTAAAAAAAAAAAAAAAACGATACTCAGAGGAAGCATATCTCTTGGTGGAGATGAAGTGGATTGAGAGGCTTGAGGAATTTAAGATCAATTAGTTGGCATGCATGAAGAAAATCTTGGCTGGATCGGGTGTACACACGCTGTTACAAATCTAAATTCTTTCTGTGTATGCATTTGTGCTTTATGCAAAGTCTATTACACGAGGCCCCTGGAGTTGATGGATGACTTGTTTACTTCCATTGACAAGCAGTGTTTTCTCTTTGCCTTTGGCTGTAATTAATCTACATAATCTAGAGAATTTAGACTTCAAGGTCATAAAATATCAGTGATTGCAGAGCTGCACACCACATCCTGCGCTTATCAGAATTTTACCTCAGTGCTCTGTTGTACTAATTGAGTCAATATCAAGTTTCGGTTATTAAAGAATAAGAACAGGCACTGGGTGTAAGGAGCATATGATTAAATTCAGAATTCAAATTTTCATTTATTAATTCATTCACTCATTTTCAGTATGCGCTTGAACCTAAGTGAAGGTTGCTGTGGAGCAGAAGCCAATCCCAGGCTCTACACTGTGTGTAAAGCAAAATTATACAAACGTTAGTTCCAGCCGAGTAATCTGATTGGATGAGGGGTGTTCCAAGAGTTATGACAATATACAATAACAGCACTGGGATGTTTAGCTATATGTACCACTCTGTGTCACAGATGTTCTAACAATCGTTAATTGTGTTAACTGTCGCTAGTCAGCATGGGTAAAAGTAGATCAGTATGATCCGCAGTCTTGGAAAAAGAGAAGAGTAGCTGCCTGCCAAAACATACATTCAAAACTTCTCATGGAAGCACTTTCAGCAAGAAAACACATCTGATAATGTCATGGCATTTTAAACAACACTTTGCCTCCTTAGCAATTGTGCGGCGGCCGTGAAGTGCAAAACAAAATAACAAAACAGAAAACAAAATAACATTCAAAAACAAAATAAATAAAAAAAAAACAAAACCCAAAACAAAATAAATAAAACAAAATAACAAAACCCAAAATAAAAAAAATAAAAACAAAACAAAATAACATAACAGAAAACAAAATAACATTCAAAAACAAAATAACAAAAACCCCAAACAAACAAAATAAATAAATAAATAAATAAACAAAATAACAAAACCCAAAACATAATACCAAATGAGAAAATACAACGACGATTCAGTCCAAAAGGAAAAGGTAGGCATAGTTCTCGAATTAAATTCTTAGCGCTGATTGGAAGAGACATCCGTCACTCAAAACATACATCAGTACTGTCAAGTGAAGTCAAACTTATTTTAAAAGCATTTTAACACAACTTAGTTGACCAAAGTGATGTAAAATCCTAAAATACTGAAACGAATCCTTAAATGAAAATACATCTCAATGTCCGTGAGGTTGCAGTGCTTCCTGTATATTTTGAGTAACAGATGTCTCGTCCAATCAGCGGTAAGAATCAACAAGCTGAAAAAAGGTAGGTGTGGCTTGCGAAAGACATTCTTACCACTGATTGGACGAGACATCTGCCACTCAAGATTAGCGGTAGGCTTTAATTCGCGACCCAACGTAAGCATGTTGATTCTTAACGCTGATTGGACGAAACATCTGTCACTCAAAATATACAGGAAGTACTGCAGTCTCACGGACATTTAGATGTATTTTCTTTTAAGGATTTGTTTTTTAGTATTTTAGGATTGTATAGAACCTTGGMCAACTAAGTTAATGTGAATTAAAGTTAAATGTTCTTTAAAAATAAATTTGAATTCACTTGACAGTTCTTCTTGTCTGTTTTGAGTGACAGATGTCTCTTCCAATCAGCAATAAGAATTTCATTTGCAAACTCAACCTACCTTATCCGGTTTGACTGAATTCTCGTTGTTTTCTCATTTGGTATTTTGTTTCTGGATATGTCATTGTGTTTTCTGATGTTTTGTATTGTTTTTGGTTTTGTTATTTTGTTTTGATTTTGTTATATTGTTTTTGAATTTGTTATTTTGGTTTTGTTACTTTTTTTGTCATTTGTTATTTTGGTTTATGTTTTGTTATTTTGTTTTTTAATTTGTTATTTTGATTTTGGTTTTTGTTATTTTTCTTTTGCACATCTTGGCCACTTAACAGTTGTCCCATAGACATTGTAAGCATTTTGAATTGCAAATCAACTGCCACATGTTTCTTTGTTCATGGCTAATGTGAACTACAAATKAACTCCCAAACTACTCTCTTCACTAAGCCCTGAAGGGCACTACTTGGTGTGTGGAACAAGGGATTGTACATCCTAGTACAGTAACTTTCCATTTAATGCCATATGTGTTTCAATCCCGGAACCAAGATGTTTGCTAATATTCCGAAGTGGAAACATAAAGTAAAGTTTGTTTTTACTCCACCAGTCACGGTTAGTACAGTACCACAAGTCRTGGAAGGGTGTGCGTTGGTGGACAAAAAAGTGGTTAAATAAACAAACAAATTGTAATCTWATGATAATAAATGGAACTGTTGTATACAGCAAACGCATTATCACACATTTTGCTTAAATACAGTATATCCATCCCAGTGCACCCCACACATTTGCATACATAGTATGTAATATTGACATAGAACATAATATGGGCAATTTCAGTATAGATAATCTTCCTCCTGGGATGTTCTTGGGAGTTTAGAGCAGTTTGAGCMGACTGTTCAGATGAGGAAGTGAGAAAGCTGGAGAGAAGAAAAAAATTGTGCATCGGTCCCATGTAATGATGTAACTTTAAGTAAACTCAGACTTTTATTATCTAATGAATTTTGGATGTCACTGACCATCACATATTGATTATAAAGATAATTATAAAGATTAACAAGCATTATAATGAAACATAAATACATKTTAAAACCGGTACCTAAAATACTCCTTAAAACCAGTGAGTAATAAGCTACAGTAGCAGCTGAGTGCTCAGCGAATGGCCATCGGCAGTCCACTTTTATAGCCATTTCAATTAAAGTTCAGTGTCAGAGGAAGTGACTCAGTGAACATTAATTTAAAGGTAATTACAGAAGAATATGAGAGATGTTTCATTAAGCAGAAGCATATGAGCATGTTAAATATGAAACAGACAGCTCTTGCGTTGCGTTGCATCACTGCGGACCACTTGGGTTTGTTTAGAAAAGGAACTTTATAGATAATGATTAGGCATGTCTGATGAATTTAATATAGACTTTAGGAGTCTAATTTAGTGTTTAAAGATTCYAGCTTCCATTTTCTTTAAATACAAATGATAAAATGTATATTTGGACGGAAAAAAAGATGGAGATTAAATAAAAGAAGGAAAGAAAATCCCGTTCCATTTAACCACCAGATAACACACGCAAGCTGATTTAATAGCTTTTTTTTTTAAGATTGTATTTTAAATCACATTGAGAGTTTTATTTTGCCAATAGATTTGCAGTAAGSCTGAAAGTTAGGTCAGAAATGTCATGTGATTAATACAACCAATGTGCTGCTACTGTACTACTTTGGTCTAAGCTCGATTCTGCTGTTTAAACCGTAGTATCTCTATGTATATATTACTGAAAACTGTAACATTCCCTACACTGTTGGACCTCAAAATCCAACAGCATTAAAATATGGCCCATTTCTTTAGGAGGATCTTTTTTTTTTCTCCACAGAACACACATTTATAATGCCGTTTTATTTTGTGTTCAGACTGAATATTAAAGTTTGTTATACTTCCTTTAGTCAGCAATTTTTTGCTTACTTTTCTGGGTGAGCTTAATAAAATACAAATTCACCACATCACTCAGGAATTGGGTGTTCCAAGACTTATCAGGCCACATGACCTTTTCTATTGCTCCTTTTCTACAGYATCATGAAGCCTCACTAACAATTTGTTTTCTTATGCCCACACTGTTGGTTAGTGCCAATCTCGTGTCAAAGTCAAAGTCAGATTGATTTATAAAGCACATTTAACACGACACAGCAAACCAAAGYGCTGTCCAAACCTAAAATAACTGCAGAAATAAAGTAAATATGCCGCTTTATCATCTATACGCGGGGGGCTGGAGCCTATCCCAGGAGACTTCGGGCACGAGGCTGTGTACAGCCTGGTTGGTGTTGCCAATCCATCACAGGGCACACACACACACACGTACACTCATTCACCCACTACAGACAATTTCCAAATGACAATTAGCCTAATCTGCATGTTCGTGCACTGGGGGAGGAAACCGGAGCACCCTGAAGAAACCCACCAAGCACAGGGAGAACATGCAAACTATACATGCACACAGATCCGAGGCGGGAATCAAACCCACGAGGTGCAAGGCCACAGTGCTAACCGCTACGCCACTCTGCCGCCTCAGGGTAAAGAGTATGTCCTCACACTGTATKAAATGCCAAAGAGTATAAAATGGTCTTGAGGTGAGATTTTAAAAAAGAAATAGTAGAAGACTCGGATATACGCGGCTAAAACTCTCAATGTGATTTAAAATACAATTCCAGAATTTAAAGTTCCCCGACGCCTCAAGCTAGATTTGGTAACTTTAAGTGGCACGACAGGACCTTGATTATTATAATGCTTAAAAAGTTTCTGCTTTATTGAAAAATCGATTATAATAATAATAATAATAATAATAGTAATAATAATAATAATAGAGATATATTGTTAATGGCATGAATGATTTTTCAAGCCTTTATAGACATCTGACATTACATTAAACTTCTAAGCCATGATGCATATTTCTGGCCTGAGAGTTACCTTGGATGTGTTTGATCTTTTTCGACAACAGAGCTTAACACTAAGCTTAACACTCAGCATGTCTAGCTTTTAAAAGTTGCTTAGGTCAAAGATGTTATTAAAGATGAATGTAAAGCGGCTTGTCCATATTAGCTTTTGAACTGAGGAGCGGGGGGGAAAAGTGTAGAAGGAAGGAAATGAGAAGAAGATAATGCTGATTGATGGCCTCCAGAGCCTCTTGTTCCAAGCACTAGCTTTTATTTTCTTTCCAATCATTCTTCTTTTTCACAGGCAATACAGTCCACACTGAGYCACTGACGGAGTTACACACCGCGGTGTGCACACAGTGTTACTGTCACGTCTTCTCTGATCCTGACCTTGGATCTGTGCACCTATCAGTTACTGAGCTTTACCTTTTTTTGTCATCAWATGTTGAAACAATCTTCATCATCTTTTACACCGCTTATGCTGTGTACAGGGTCGTGGAGCCTCTCCCAGGAGGGCATCCGCATGCATACAGTACAAACACACAGACTATGGGCAATCTGGGAACACCAATTAGCCTAATCGGTATCCTTAAGTCTGTGGGGGAAAAGCGCAGTACCAGAAGGAAACCCACCAAGCACGAGGTGAACATGCAAAATCCACACACACAGAACTGAGGCCACGGTGCTAACCACTACATGCCACCCATGATGAAACAAGAATTTCCAAAATACAAAAGCACTAAATCACAGTGGTCCATTACAGTTCCCCTCCATGCCAACAGAGGTCACTAGAATTCTAAATCACAATTTTTACTGACTACAGATTTTAAACAAATTTTAAACAAAACACCTCTCTGGTTTACTCCCTCACTCATTATACAGTGACAGTATGACACCGCTTCATCCTGTATACAGGGTCACATAGGGCTTGGAGCCTATCCAYGGAAACTTAGGGCATGAGGCAGGGTACCCTGGACAGGGTGCCAATCCATTGCAGGGCAAACACACAAACTCTCACACACTATGGGCAATTTGGGAACGCCAATCTGAATGCCGTAATCTGCATGTCTTTGGACTGTGGGAGAAGTACGCAGAGGAAACGCACACACGCAGGCGGGAATCRAACCTGGCCCGGACCCTGGAGGTGCAAGGCGACAGTGCTAACCWCTAAGCCACCGTGCCGCCACTAGTCCGGTCTATAAGTGATTTTTTGCTTAAATAAAGAATGTTGTTGAAATATAAATACCACAGAGTTGTTGCCGAGGTACCCAGCAGTGATGAAATATGTGTGATGAAAGGTATTGGATTCGTATTATGGAAACGGGTAAACTGTAGGTTATGAGCTCTTCTATTAAGTGTGAATAATATCAATGGTGACCTTTCTGAGTCAGCTGTGAAGATATTTAGATGTTCTACCTAATTAAAATTCCCAACCGTTGTTAATTCAAACTATGGAAAAATGAAAAAGCTCAAAAATGAAAAGTCTCATCATCCTCTTTGTAAGAGATAAACCAAAGCGGACATTTACTGTACAGGATTATAATGTGTATAATACTAGATTTAGTATTAAATATAGGTTTACTAGATTTAGTATTAAATATTAAGCTACAAATTTAATATTTTTAGTATTAAATAGATTTAATACTTTAGATTTAGTATAGCGGACAATTACAAGACTATGCCGGTCCATGTGGCTGAGTCATCCTGGTTTTCTCAAAGTGACGGAGGCTAACCGTACAGACAGACATAATCAGACTGATAACATGACAGAAATGCACTGTAGACACCACTRTGTTATTTCAGGTCAGCTAGATTTACACATGGGTCAAGATCTTGTTAGGAGCAAGCTTACGGTTCAGTTTAAAAATAAAATAAAAGGACAAATTATTGCTTAATATTGCTTCCGCCTTACTTTGATATATTTACGGCTGTTTTTTTTTTTTGTTGTTGTTGTTGTTTTTAACTGTTAGAGAGGGACAAACAGACACACACACACACACACATACACTCTTGATGCATCTGAAGTTCTCTCTTTTTGAGCCAGGTGTCACGTACGTCCTGGACATCAAAAGTACAATAGGTATTAACATGTACAGCAAGTCACAGAGACACCTGGAGACAGACGATAGGACGAGCATTCCCATTCTCTGGTTAAACTGAAGTGTTTGAGTGGACACAAGCTATTTGCATGCACTGTATGAGGGTGAGTCAAAAGTGTATTTTAATGAACTTTTAGAAAAGGCAAATACATCATTTTTTTCCTTGCTTTTCAATACACTTTGTCCATCTGTCCACAAGCTTACATAAYCCTTCATTAAAAAGTGTTTTAGGCTGAGCTGCGAGTCATGAAGGCACTGCCGTTTTCACTTTTTCATTAGAAGTAAATATATATTGTATCCTCTCAGGACTGCTTTCAGGGGACCAAACAGGTGAAAGTCTGATGGAGCGAGATCAGGACTATAAGGAGGATGCTTAACAGTGTTTGTTAAGCAGTGTTCTCGGATTGTTGAACCTTTTCCCTGATACTGTTCCAATACTTCTGACCCTTAAGAATCCCAGAAAACTGTAAGCGTTGGTGAATTTTCCAGCTGATGGTTGACTTTTGAACTTTTTCTCGGTAGATTGAGGATGTTCCTGTTCCAGACTCTGCCGTTTACTCGCAGGGTCGTAGTGATGATTAAGTGTCTCGTCACCAGTAATAATTCTCTTTAAGAAACTTTCACCTTCCTTAGAGTATCGCTCCAAATTGTATTTAATAATACAGATATAAAAACGCTTCTGTTTACGCTCTTCTGTGAATGGTTTCTGTACCAGGTACACACTCAGACCACAAAATAAATGAATGAGTAAATAAATAAATAAATAAATAAATAAATCACTGCACATTGCCACATTTAGTGCAAGTGGGGCATCCATTTTTGGATGTAACATTCACACCTGCACAGAAGTGACGTCATGTTGGGAAAGCGCAGATAAAAATGTGCGGTCAACAGAAGTTTTAATATAACCGGAGTGCGGATAATTTTTGACTGACCCTCAGATATTCTATTGGAAGTATTATGCACAGTAGTAAGGCATTAGAAGGGGGTTGTTTAATGTGCATACATAGAGGCATGGGAAAGTTTGCACAATATCTGAAAACCTGGAAGCATTGATTTTTTTTTCTGTTTAATTAAAACTAAATCAGGTTTTTACTGTAGCTGACTAGGCAGTGTTCACATTACAAGCCTCATTAGACAATACACCGCATGACTTTTTCGCTCAGATCAGGTCTGTTTATCTCGACAGTTCATGGTTCGTAACTGGAAGTGACTCGTATCTGTCGTTAATGTGAACGCACCTTTCACCTGAAAAATATAATTTCTTCAGTATTATTCTTTCGTCACAAAGAACAGTAAAAAAAAAAAAGTCTTACTTGTAGACAACTCTTCACAGTTGAAGTGACAAATGAATGCACTATCAGCTGAAGGCTGTAGAAGGGTTTGCTCTGGAGGTTTGCAAACAGCTTGTCAGCCGTATGTGATCAGGTCAGGAAGGCCAAATTGAAAGAAAGAAAATAAATAAATAAATAATATTAATAAATTTTTTTTAAAACATCTAGCTAACATTTGCAGTTTTTGAGCTGGAGTATGACGGGGGGCGAAGCTGGATGGGAGGSGGGGGGGGGCGCATTGTAGCCAGATGTGTTTTTGTCCTTTCTTTCAAACATTACTGTATGCAATTTTTTTATAAGCAAGGAATTAATGAAGTTGCTTAAATATAAATGAAATCACCGATTTCGCCATCCTTCCACTGAACACGTTCACTGCTGGTGCTGTCGTCTATCGTCGTTCGCCACGCTGCTGAAACTGAATGACGACGGTGTCAAATTAAGGCAGAAAATCTCATTTGTGTCACTTCAATTCAGTTCAATAAAAGTAATGCAGCTACTACATTTTTTATTTTTTATTTATTACATTTTTTTATTTAATTTTTTTATTTAATTTTGCCCGATCTGCTGAAACTTAAAAGCCGACGCTGTTTTCCTGCTGGTGCTGCCCGTCAGTAATATCAACATCATGGCCTTTTTTTTAATCCAGAACGGTGCTATCAGCGAACCTCGCCTGCACACTCTGTGTCTGTGTGTCATCCATAACAGCGCTGCAGTGTCATCCATAACTGTGACAACGGTGAAAAAGCATACCGTGGTAAAAATAGTAATGTCAAACACTATGAAGGGTATACACCTCAATGCATTCCCCATCTGGCTGTACAGACTGTATTTAGCAATAACGASGYGCGGTTTATTAGCAAGGAACAAAGAATTAGAGCATTACACTGATAATCAAARTCYCKTTGACAGCTCTTTGACAAGACAAGAATCRGAACAATGTATGAACACAATGYACAGTACGAKGGGGTGTTCAAGTCAAACCAGGACTTTTGATTTGGCAAAATAACTGAACACAGTTATGAGAGTAAAAACTTCCTTTATTTCTCTATATAATCCCGTGATACACTAATCTCAGAGTTTCACTAGTGTTTGGACMCGATCAAGGTAGAAAGTTTTCTCAGGATCCAAAGCCATGATCGGACTGCCTGCYTTACGTCTGACACSCTGGCCTCYCAGGAACCCCTTTAATCACCCAGACATGTMGAAATCTCTTAGATCGAGGTCAGGACTGTGCAAGGGATGTGTTCTGTATAAACTGCTTTTGTGGGCTTTTTTGACACTGAAAGCACCCAATTAGTTCTAGAAGAGAAAAACGCAATTAAGGGAAACTTAATGATTAAATCATATTTGATTGTTCAAAAGGGGTTATTTTTGCTTTAGGGCTCTTTTGCCTCGGAATTGATTTTGTTTTGGATGAAAATGAATTATTGATGAAGAATTATGGATGAATTATTTAACATGCAGTGTTTCCTCTTTTAAGATTAAAGTCAGCCTGATTAGTTGGTGTTTCAGAGAGAAAGAGAGGGGTTCAGTGCATTTGCATTTGACTGTAAAACGTAGTACYGACTACTTCATGTTAGTTTTATGACTAACAGGGGCCCAGTGATGGAGATGCTGCCACATGGTCGGAAGAGGAGGACGACATGGTGACTGAAATAATAATAATAATTCTTTGGAGTGAACAATGGTTTAACACTAGGACCAACAGAGGTTTTTAGACATACGAGAACCTCCAGCMTGTGTGCCAAACAGCATCATCCGTGCTTTTGTTCTCTCAAATCGCACATGAAGTTTCCCAATTGCTATTGTCTGAGATATTAAGCTCTCGTCACATGTGAATGACTCATTTTGTTGCATATACGAAATGCGCACAAGCAGCACCTCTTTCATTTATTTCTTAGTCTTTAGACAGTGTGCATTATCTCTAGAATGGCCAGCAGTTTCAGATGGAAATGAATGATGAGTGTTTCACTTGAGTTTCTAGAGAAAGGGAACAATGTCTTTTACGTGGCTGTAATAAAGTGATTAATACAAAGTCATCTAGTTGTCTAGTCATATTAAAAAAATAAAATCTACGAAACATGACTTATTGGAGAGCAACAGAGGAGGAGATGATTGTCTATTGCACTAATATACTTATTATCAGGTGTAAAAAAAAATATTTTTTTAAAAAGTTATGTTTCAAGTTTATGAACTTGGAAAGTTTAACACGTTTCCAAGTTATGCTTGGAAAAGCTGACAAATATAAATTTGTCTAAATCACATTGATCAAATGGACTGGGCATCAGATTTCAGTGTACACTTTAAGTGTAGCATGAATAAAAGATATCTATAAACAGTACAAAAAAGAAGTGGCATAGGCAAAACTTTTTGGGTAAGGCATATGATTTCCTACTGCGCTGCAAATTAAGCCACATTAACGCGATAAAAACAATCATGAACATTGCATAATGTTGTTCGGTTTTAGTGCAAGGGGTGGTAACGCCCTTTGGCTTTGGAAATGCAGTTCTAGTGGTAAAAATACTGTTGTCTGATGTAAGTTGATTGAAGTTAATGTTGTATTCCTTTGCTTGATTTTACACTGCTCAGTCTGGCTACTTAGAGTTATTACATCCAGTGGTGAAAACTAGGAACTGCAACTAATAAGTATTAACAAAGGTCTATTGAGGGAGGAATCATACTGCTATAGTTACTGTTATAGGAGGAGGAAGAGGAGGAGCAGACTGGACAGTTAATGGCAGGGTTTCAGGATTGTTTTTTGTTTTTTGTTTTTTTGTCAAATTGGGTTTGTTTAAAAAAAAATCTAATCAGAAAAATCTAATCATATAATCTAAGTGCATTAGATACACTGCAAGAATTGGAAATGGGAAAGGAGGATTACTGAGCAGATAATGTCAGTAGGCCAGGAAAGTGACCTTGTTTGCAATACAAAGTCTCCTTCTATTAATCAGACAAGTATTGGAACAGTGCATGAGCATAATGTATGAGGGGTGTTCAAGTTAAACCAGGACTTTTGGTTGCTTAGAATCACAAAACACATGTACTGTATAAGAGTAAAAACTACCTTTATTTCTCTAAGTTAGAAAGAAGACTTTTTCAGGTCTTTTGAGGAACCTATAACAGACATTAAGCATGACAGTCTGGACTTAGTGTTGTTTGAGGCTATGATGTTATTTTTTTATCCTGAATATCTAAATATTTTTCTTTCCATTTCAAACCTAGAAATGAAGGAGCACAACATATACTGATCATCACGATGCATTCTGTAGAACTTTGGTGTTGACTTGAAAACCAGCCTACTTTAAATCTTTGACAAGATACAGTATAATGCTTGTCACTGTCGCTTCAGATAAGGCTCAGACGGCTCCTGCTGGTTGTTTTGCGCTAGATGACTGACATGTTTGTCAAAATCGGAATCTTTTTTTTTCTTCTTTTTTTTCTTACGCCAGCAATCTTCTCAGTGGGGCTGTAATCAACAAACAGTTCTCCAAGTCAGCCGTTCAGACAAAACTCAATATGACAACTCCGCAGCCGTGTGTGTTTCTCAGCTGCTATCTAAAAAAACTATACAAAGTGTCCCACTAGAGAAGTTTAAATAAGTAAGTTGATGGTATCAGCTTTAAGAAAGCTTTGCATGAGGTGACAGAGGACGGGATCCTTTATCTAACTTTAGAATCTGCTCATAGATGACAAATTCATTCATCTTTCTATAAACTGATTTATAATGATGATTATGATCATTATGGTGATTTGCGTTTTAAGTGTTTTCACTTGCTTTACTGCAAAACGTTTAGAAATGAAATATTCATAAGTCCAGTGGAATTGATGTGGGAGTACAACTCAGCTATTATACAGTTGTACAGTTGCTGTTCTGGTTAACATGTTCTCTGGAACCATTAACTATGTTTATTTATAAAGGATTGGGTTAAATCACGTTATCCAATTTAACTGATTTATCCAGTTTAGTTAAATTGGATAACATGCATTATGATCAGCCACATACCCAGGTATAGGA
>QMIH01001018.1:80080-108039 GCA_003987875.1 Clarias batrachus
GCACACAGCTTGACACAGGTTTAATGCCAGATGCCCTTCCTGGCACAACCCTCCCATTTTATCAGGGATAGGAGCCGGCACTATATCCAGTGGCTAGGGCTTGAGCATTGGATGGCCAGGCGTTCCATGTGCCAAACCTACCACTGAGCCACCAATGCCATAGGGACTAGCCTGAAAATGAGAGATAAAAACTTACTAAAAATGAGAGACGAAATTCATTCAGGAGAATGAAGAACGATAAAAATACAAGAAAACGAGTCTGGCTCTTTGGAAGAAAATRTAAATGACTTGTAGAAGACAGCTGGATACAGATGGGCCTTTAGTGGGTGAGAGCAACCAAGAACTAAGCTAATGCAAAGCTAAGCTATCTAATAATTATTTTCATGAGATTCTTATATTTCCTATTTTTAGCCATTTACTCAAGTCTTTTTAAACATTCTTATTATTGCCATATAATCTTGCTTTTTTTCCTACTGTATAAATAAATGCTGCTAATAGAATAAACCAATTTCAAGCTTGACATAAGAAGAAAACATGKAAAAAAAGAGTTCATGCCAGCAGTCGTTGCTGAAAGGGAAGTCTACAGTGCTGTGGACCCCAACCTCCTTTAAGCACACACTTATACACTCGCTCATACTTATGAGTGGGCAATTTGGAAATGCCCGTCGGCCAAAACATGTCATTGGAAAYCAGGGTGCTCAGAGAAAGCACACAAAGCGTGAGTAAAAATCCACACACACCGCCTGGAAGCAAGATGTACTGTAAGTGAGTGTGTTAATCATGCAAAGTCATAAAATTGGATGCAAAATAACATTTAGGAAAAAATGGCCACATTAAACTAATTGAAAGCTATATATATATATATATATATATATATACACTGTGCATACACAGGTGCATCTCTATAAATTATATAATTGAAAAGTTGATTTATTTCAGTAATTCAATTCAAAAAGAGAAACTCATATGTTATATACTGTAGCTTCATTACACACAGACTGATAAAGTTCAAGTGTTTATTTMTTTTAAAGTTTGATTATTATGGCTTACAGCTAATGAAAACCCAAAATTTAGTATCTCAATAGAATATTGTGAAAAAGATCAATATTGGAGACTCATGGTGTCACACTTTAATCAGCTAATTAACTCAAAACACAAAACACGAGCAAATGTCTCCTGAGCCTTTAAATGGTCTTCAGTAAGCTGGCTGTTCACAGAGTGCTGTATCCAAACATGTTAATGGAAGGTTGAATGGAAGGGAAAAAACGTGGTATAAAAAGGTGCAGGGAACAGGCATAACCTCAGCCTAGGGAGGAATGTGAAATGAAGCCATTTGAGAATTTAAGGGGGAAATTCACAAGAAGTGGACAAATGTTGCATTTCTTGTGTCAAGCCACTCTTGAACCAAAGACAACGTCAGAAATTACTTACCTGGGCTAAGGACGAAAAGGACTGGACAGTTGCTCAGTGTGCCAAAGTCCTCCTTTCAGAAGAAAGTAAATTTTGCATTTCATTTGGAAATCAAGTTCCCAGAGTCTGAAGGAACAAAGAAGAGTCAAGTTGCTCGAGGGCCAGTGAAAAGTTTGCACAGTCAGTGTTGGTTTGGGAGGCCATGTCACCTGTTGGCCCACTGTGTTTTATCACATCCAAGGTCAGTACAACCATCTACCAAGAAGTTTTAGAGCTCCTTCTGCTGACCAGCTTTATGGAGATGCTAATGTAACTTTCCAGCAGGACAGGGCACCTGCCCACAGTACCAAAATACTCATAACTGGTTTAAGGACAATGGTATCCCAGCGCTTGACTGGCCWGCAAAGTCAGCCGACCTAAAAACCCATAGAGAATCTCTTATGTAAAGAGGAAGATGTGAGACACTAGAACCAACAAGGCAGAAGAGCTGAAGGCSGCTATCAGAGTAACCTGAGCTTTCATAACACATCACCTCCATGYCACGCTGAATTGCTGCAGTAATTCATGCAGAGGGAGCCCCAACCAAATATTGGGAGGATGTACATGTTCATATTTTTTGGTAGTCCAAGATGTATGAATGGATGGATGGATGGATGGATGGATGGATGGATGGATGGATGGATAGATAGATAGATAGATAGATAGATAGATAGATAGATAGATAGATAGATAGATAGATAGATAGATAGATAGATAGATAGATTAATAACTTTAAACCCTTGATACTATGCCTACTATATTTCTACAAGTTCTCCCTCTTAGTATAATTTAAAAAGGAAAAAAAAAAGGAAAGCAGTAAAAAAAAAAGTTTTTCCTGTCACGGCCAATGTTTCACCATCATCTAATTAACTGTCAGCTCACTCTGACCTGGAATTTCATTAACTCCCACCCAGCAGTGGTTTGATCTTCAGTTATGACCTAAAGGAGCTTGATCTTTCAAACTGGCACGATTTGTAAATCCATCACTCTTTAATGCTCATTTTTGACTTCAGAATTAAAATGGACGGATTGCAAGATTTAAACATGTTCCTAAATGAGCATTTCCTACTTTAAGGCGTCTGATCAAAGCTCAATTTGCTGATGAAATAGTGTGGAGTGGCATTAGTATGGAGATCATGTGGAAGTGTTTTAGAGTCTTTTATTAGAAACATGTGTTACACGTCTTTCCTGTTGGAAGAGATCAATAGTTAGTAGCGTCAGGAGAGAAATCAGTATCGTTTGGCAATGTCTTTTTCACTCAGCATTAGTCCTGCATTTGATAATAAGCTGATGAAATAGATTAAATTAATTGTTTATAATGGTGCAAGTGTGTTTTACTGGGCTTCTTCAGAGACTAAAATGTGCAGCACGGCATCCCACAAGGTTCTCTTTTAGGCCCCCTTTAATCCCATCTATCCATCTAGAAACCTCTTTAGTCCAGCCAAGAACAGTGAAGGCCAGTAGTGAGATTACCATTGTATTTATTTTACAACTTGGGTAGGATCAACATTCAACATTCACACACGATTGCGTCTTTGGAGAAAACTGGAGTAACTAGATGAAACGCATCAAACACGGGGAGAACATTTAAAATGTTCAGTTCAATTGAATTTTATTTATATAGCGCTTTTAACAATGGTCATTGTCACAAAACATTGTCTCAAAAAATGTAGAGAAAATTTATGGAAGTGTGTATGAGTAAGAAAAAATATGCTTGTTCCTGATGAGCCAAGGGTGTCGGTGACGGTGGCAAGGAAACACTCCCTGAGATGGCAATAGGAAGAAACCTTGAGAGGGACCAGACTCAACAGGGAACCCATCCTCATTTGGGTTCTTTGTATGCACACAGACAAACATGCAAATTGCATGCACACAGACCCCAAGATAGAAATCAACCACAGACATTGGAGGTGCCAGGCCACCGTGTTAACCACTAAGGGACAATGCCACTCTCTTATAATTCACCTAGATACAATTGAGAAACTTACAGTTCCAATTGCAGGACAGTTAAGGGAATGCTATTATCGAAATAATAGTAATTATTCTCAAAGTTCTCATATAAATGTAATTATGTTAGTACATGATACATACCTCCAGTACCACCCAAATGAGGATGGGGAGATTTCCTTTGCCACCATTTCCTACAGCCTGCTCATTAGTGATAAACCTTTTTTATCAAAAAAAAAAAAAAGATAGATAGATAGCTCTTTAAACAACTGGATATGCGACTGCCTTCACTAACGTCCTGATACACATCTTCTAGTAAAAGCAGCAGAACAGATATATCCACCCTTCCCGAGATACACAGCACATGTGACATCTAATCAACAGCAGGACCACAGGAGACAGCCACTCCTTTACACTCTGTGTGTGCATCAGTGTGTGTTCTCACGTTTTTAACAGAGGAACACAGTCCCTTGTCTCGTGTCATGATGACGATGAGTCACATTTTAGCACCTTGCTCGAAAATGTTATGTGGGACGTAATGAAAATCCTGCATCGCATCATCATTGCGGTACATTAACTGGAACAAAATTTAATGAGTTCGAATACGGATATGAGTAATAGATGTTTTTGCCTGGTTTTTTTTTTGTCACAAATTTCCAGAAGCATTCGATTTTTACTCATTAGAAATGACAGCTCATGGGATATTTCATGAAACTACAATTCAAAACTACATAGAACCCAACGCAAAATCTAGGAAAAACACAATACTTTTCCTCATTTTTAAGACTTCTGTATGGGAGAAAACAGTAGTGTGCATGTATTTTTGATCTGCAGTACCCTTCCAACATTATAAGCTTAACCCGACAACCCTGATCGTATAATACCAAGGTTATAATGAAAGTTTTAATGCTTTTTTTATTTTGGTCAACAACTTGCTCTAAACTCGACCTCTAAAAAATTTTATTTTATAATGATGTTTCTGTACGATCTAAAGACTTAAGCTTCCATTTAAGAGTTGTCACTCCATACAGCTCACGTGCACAGAGCTGCCGATCTCCACTGGGGTCTCCAGAAAGTCGTAGGGGCCTGGAGCCTATCCCAGGACACTCTCAGTACGAGGTGGGGTACACCCTGGATTAGGTGCTAGTCCATTGCAAAACACACATACACACTACAAGCAATTTGGGAACATCAATTAACCAAATTCGCAAATCTTTGGGCAGTGAGATGGAACCATAGCACCCAGAGGAAACAAACCAAGCCTGGGGAGAACATGCGAATTTCATGCACACAGACCCGAGACGGAAATCGAACCCTAAACCCTGGTGGTGCAATGCTACAGTGCTAATCACTATGCTGTTTGGAAACATTTAATTAATTAAAAGAACTCCTTGCCATTGGTGTAGACCATTGCAGACATGTGACTACCACGACATCAATCACATTAGCGGACGGCAGAAGTACCGTTGACTGACATTAGGCTGCTATGTTTTTTTTTTATTGATTATTTCTTTTGAGGTGTATGTCAGGGCAAAAAAGTAACAAAAAGATTCCCAAATGATTATCTGAGGACCTACAGGATTACCTGACACTTTGTCACACAGATAAAAGAGTAACCCAAATGATACCCAGATACATGTCTTTGGACTGTGGGAGGAAACCCACCAAGCACGGGGAGAACACGCAAACTCCATGCACACAGAGACGAGAATCAAGCCTGGCCGGGGATCGAACCCGGCCCCTGACGGTGCCACCTGGGTAGCTTCTGTTCTCCTGATTATTTTCATATGCAGTATGTTGTGGAAGACATATTCAAAAAAGAAACAGGCGTTTGGAAATGGAAGAAGGTAATAAGGCTATTAATTTGAGAAATTTGATTAGTTATCATGTAAGGTTTATTTCTGTTTCACACTGAATGATGACCAAAAGTCTATATTACTCACCCTCAAGCGCACGGATGTTGACTATATGCACGCACACTAAGACCGAGCATTGGAGACGATTACCCACAATTCCGCAGCGCGAGACCACACATGACACTCGACGTCAAGACAAATATATCAAGACTCGCTCGTTTTTCAAGTCAAATTTTTTTTTTTTTTTTTTTTTTTTTTTTTTTTGCTTGTCTTGCGAAACACTCCCAAACTGGGTTACTCACAATCCGAGGTTCCACTGTAATGATTATTAAAATGAACATGAATGTTTGTCATGCAAAATACAGCAGTAAATACATTAGACCATTTTCATGTTTTTTTTGTATATATATTTTTTCACTTCTACAAACTTTTATCCATAGTTCATAAAATCTCAAATAATCTCAATCCATTTTAATACCTCTGATGTGTTGAAAATATCCAAATGGAATCCTACAGCTAACTACGAATAATCATCAGTGTTTCCAGCGGCCAAACAACATGTACCGACCACAAATGTTAATATTTATTTGACTGTTATGGTAAAAAGAGCTCAAAATCACCAATGAAAAAGCAATACAAGGCTTTACAAAAAGTATTTACCCTGGCGGAGAGAAAAAACAAACTGAAGCACTTACGGATAAATATTGAAAGAGCTGGCATTTTAGTCGCCTGACCCTATTTATCTCAGTTCCTCGTGCTATTTGCTTTTTAACAAAGCTCTGTTTGCCCATTCCAATAAGTGCATTTTGTTATTTTATGTCATGCCTTTTTCTTTTTTTTTAATTTTGCTTTTAACTTAAAGGGGGTTTTCTGCCAAATGAGTCATTTCTCTCAGCAGGGTAAAGCAGATGAACTTTATCTGACTTCACTTAAGTGCGCTCACCTCTTTTTGACCTTGCTTCTGAAAGCCCCAGGATAAAAAAAGAAAAAAAAAAGGCATCATCAGATCCAGGTCACGGTGCTATGGAAGCATACATATAGAAACCATGGTTTACTTCAGTACATCAGATGCTTAATATTCTACTGTATGTGCATGCAATCCATTCCTACAGATGTTTGGTGTTAATTTGTGGGCCAGAGTTAAAGGTTTTTTTTACACTATTCATGTTTTATCTAGTCTGATGATGTAATAAGGAAACATACTGCAGTGTCAACAACGTACAATGAACCTGTCCAGGGTGTAGCCCGCCTCATGCTCTAAGTATCCTGGGATAGGCTCCACGCCCACCGCGACCCTGAATACAGAATAAAGTGGTATAGACAATGAGTAAGTGTGTAAATGGTTTAGATATATTGTGCCCATCTACAGTATGAAGGCCGCTCACTCACTCACTTATCATCTATACCGCTTAATCCTGTATTCAGGGTCACGGGGGGCCTGGAGCCTGTCCCAGGAGACTTAGGGCACATGGCAGGGTACACCCTGGACAGGGTGCCAATCCATCACAGGGCACACAGACATACACACACACACACTCATTCACACACTAAGGGCAATTTGGGAACATCAATTAACCTAACCTAACCTGGACTGTGGGAGGAAACCGGAGTACTCGGAGGAAACCCACCAAGCACGGGGAGAACATGCAAACTCCATGCACACAGAGATGGGAATCGAGCCTKSCYGGGGATCRAACMYGGACCBTGGCGGTGCAAGGCGACAGTGCTAACCACTACACCACCGTGCCGTGGTGTATGAAGTCACCAGTATGAAGGCCATTCAAGTCAAATTGGGACTTCTGTACTCATTGTGCAGAATAACAGAACACAGTTATTAGACAAAAACTACCTTTATTTAATTATATCATCACCTGCTACACCTACCTAAACCTACATTAATGCACTTATCCCAGAGGTTAACTAATGCTTGGGTACTATCCCATGGCCCAAACTTGTGAAAATGTCTTGGAGCGAGATCAGGACTGTGGGGGACGTGTCAATAACTCCCAGCCGTATTTCTGTACCATGCAAGCGGTGTACGTTTTGAGAATGACAAGAAAATATAAATTTTCACAAAATCTGCTGAGATCTTTTTTGTCAGATATTACTATGGTATACTGAAGTGTCAAAGGCTTTTATTGGCAATTTCATTACGTTAATGCAAAGAGATCTCTGCAATTCGCCCATGCCTTCGATCAACTTCTGGGTCACATCCTGACTGATGGCAGCCCATTCTTGAGCAATCAATGCTTGGAGTTTGTCAGAATTTGTGAGTTTTTGTTTGTCCAGCCGCCTCTTGAGGAAGTTCTCAATGGGATTAGGGTCTGGGGAGTTTCCTGGCCTTGAAGTCAAAATTTCAATGCTTTGTTCCCTGAGCCACATACTGTAGTTATCATTTTTGCCTTATGGTGAGGAGCTCCATGATGCTGGAAAGGGCATTGTTCATCACCAAACTGCACTTGAATGGTTGGAAGAGGTTGCTCTCAGAGGATGTTTTTGTACCATTCTGTATCCATGGCTGTGTTCTTAGGCATATTGTGAGTGAGCCCAGTCCCTTGGCTGAGAAACAACCCCACACATGAATGTGTCTCAGGATGCTTTACTGTTGGCATGACACTGGACTGAAGGTTCATACATTTCAAAAAGGCCAGCAGAGAAGCCATCTCTCTCTCTCCAGGAAAAACATCAGGGACATTATGTCCTCATATCAGGATCGTACAAGGCTGTATAGACAATGTTGTCTGAGCTCTATCATCTGAGGTCTGAATTACAGTGTGTGAGTTGTTGGTAATAAATCCTCACTGCAAACATTTATCATAACCCTGAACACAGCACTAATAAAGTGGCAAATCAGGTCGCAATAACACTGATTTAACAGTAGGGACGACCAGAGCATTACAGCTTTCAAATGAGCAACGGATTTTTATTTATTTATTTATTTATTTTGCTTTAATGCATATTTAATTTGAGTTTTTTGTTGTTTTAAAAACATATTGAGTGTTTTTTTAATACGAAAAGCTTCACTGTTCCCCGGCCAAAAAGCTGTTTTAAAAATGAATGAGTAATCAGACATGGAACTTTGTTTTTTTTTTTTTTATGATTAAACATTGAAAATGAAAATAAAAACGAGTTCATAAGAAGTGAGTCAGCTCCAGTGTGATCCTTTTAAATAGGAGAGAGCTGATGTGGAAGTGAAACAGACTGTGAACATCTGTTAGCACAGATGAGTTCATGAATCAAGTCTCAAGCTAGAGTGAAAGGAAACAGGATTTTGTTGCCAGATGTTTGGGAGTTAAAAAAAAAAAAAAAGGAAATATTAATCGGATAAAGATGATTGCTAACGTTTACATGAGATACCAATCCATCAAGCACACATACTGTAGTATCACCTATACTCTACATGACATCTTTTATTCATTTCTTACATCATTAGAAGCCATAGAATCGACACTATCCATCAAAAACAATACAAAGTGCATATTCACATACAGTACAGTACATAAAGATAAGTTGCGTCGTTTTTTCTCTCCATTCTTAAATCATTTTTAGTAGACATTCAAGTGCCACAGAGTGACAAAAAACACATTCCAGTTAACTAATAGATATATACTGTGTGTATATATATATATATATATATATATATATATATATATATGTTATTTTTTTTCCTGTCTTCTTTGACAAATTGATCCCACTGAGCGGGTTGTAACTAATTCACTTGACATTTTAGGACGTTTTAAATCCATCTGACGTGATTGATCCGGCTTAACAAGGAGACTCCTGGGAGACACATTTTTTGGGTAATCGTCCAATAATGGTGTGTGTAAGATAGTGTGAAGGGAGTAAGGACCCAGGATCACATCGACGCCTATCTTACCAACATGGATAAGGTGTTTCTTTACACAGTCAGAGACTCGAAGCCGCATACAGATACAGATCAGATTTCTATGTGCAATGTGTCTAACTCATTGTGTATTGTGTTAAAGCCAGGCATCATGTTCTAGGAAGATCCAAGCATTCATCTTTGTTGTAATTAACACTTACTTTTATATTACAGTATAAGTTTGCCAGTTCTACATTGTATTGCCATCTCTGCGTTGATCTCCACAGATTTCCCAACGATCCATCTGTTGCTCAGAACAACAGGGGCCAAAATAGATGAATGTGGAAGTGGGTGAATAGCATTTTGTAATGTGTAATGCGCTCTTCGTGATGAAGAATAAGACTCACTCATTTGTCACATATACCTTTGAGCAATTAGCATTAAGCTTGGCGGTGCTGGCGCTTGAACCCCTAACCTTCCAGTAACCAGTAAGGTCGCCCTTGCATCTGATGGAGCAGTTTGTGATGCAGCAGTAACTAGAGGGAGCAAACAAAGTGTAATCCATCACTCTCCCTTTTTGTTCGCTGGTGTATGATAATGAGAGTGGGAGCTGGAAAATGACCCAATAGGGAAAAATAAAAACAAACAAAGAAGAAAAGAAAATTTCCAAATTTCAAACAGGGAAGGCTTTGAATATTCATCCATTCATCCAGTGTAGGCTTGTGGAGAGCCTGGAGCCTATCCCCAGGGTACACCCGCTATGGGTGCCAACCAACTGCAGAGCACACACATGCACAATGGATAACACCAATCAACCTACAGTATAATGGAGGTCTTTGGACTGTTTGAAGAAAACCCACCAAGCACAGGGAGAACATGTAAAGTCCATGCATACAGAGCAGAGACGAGATTAAAACTCCCAACCCAGGGTTGGCCAATAAGCCATCGTACAGGCTTTAAATATCAAAAAAAAATWAAAAAAAAATGTAAACATAGTGAATTATACATTTTACCAAAATGAGATTCAGGTCATTGGCATTTGTACAACTTTTTTCATTTTTATCTTTTTGATTTCTAAAGTGTTATCTCTCTGGAATCTCTTGGATGGTGGACATCTTAATTCCCTTTCCAGACACCCAGACCATCAATCACATCAAAGGTGAAAAAAAAAAAGAAAGAAAGTGAGAGAGCGAGATAGAATGAAAGAAAGACATATACGCCAAGGGAAGATGACAATGATAAAGAGAGGCCAAGGTTATTGATCGCCCCTGCTGACAGGGATAAATGAAGAAGGATCTAGGGAGTAGAATGAGATTTTACAACTCCATACTGTCTGTCAGATAACCTGGTAGAGCAACTGTAATCATTCAACAGAGCTCCAGGTCTCAGGTTCGATAAGGGACATTTCAGCGCGACAGCTAAAATTGAGGATGTTCATGTCAAACAGGGATTTCTGATTGCACAGAATAAAAGGTAAAAGCCACCTTTATTTCTCTATATAATCCCCTGCTACACTACTGCACTTATCCCAGTGTTTCACTAGTGCATGGATACCATGAAGGTAGCACATTTTCTCAGTTTCCTCTAAACCACTGGCCTCCCAGGAACTCCTTTAATGGCACAAACATATGAAATGGCTTGGAATCAGGTCAGGACTCTATGGGGGACGTGGCAATAACACCCAGCTGAGTTCCTGTAACGTGCAAGTGGTGTTGGCTGGTTATATTTCCCACAGACAGATGCGTCTCTTCTGCACATTGATAAAAAACTTACCCATCCGTTATCCAGGATCAGATGCTTTTTCTCAATGAAAGTTCAACTGTAGTGACCTCAACTCGGATCATCATCATCCTCAGACGAATTTGCAATATTCCAACGTTTTACTATAGCTAAGAGTCTCATCACCGCACTGTACTTGAAGTCTTCTGTAAATGCCAATCACTATTTTGCTTTCATTCCCCAAAAAATGATCAGATGTCCTAGTTTGACTTGAACGCCCCTCATATTCGTGATACAAGGGGAAAGGAATTATGCAAGGATGAAATTACTTAGGACAGGTCTATGATGTGCCCTTACAACACAGGCTTGAGTATCTTCTTATAACAGCAAGTCTTTAATTCCTTACGAGTTTGAATTCATGCATGAACATGTCATACTTATCATCCATTTATAGTTACCGTAAATGTTATGGAAAATCCTCAAGACAATTTCCTGCTATCACTTTATAGCAGCTGCAAACAGCTTATCTCTCTCTCTCACTCTGACACTCTCTGTAAAAGTTAATAAGACAAAAAAAAAAAAACTGCAAATCCTTGCAAATTCCTGAAGACTGTCTCCTAGTGAAACAACTCTGACGGCATCTGACACAGTCTGTCCATAAAAGTTTTCAGAAATACCTCCTGAAAGGAAGCCTCTCCATATCAGTTATTATACTGTTGATGCTGCAAACACAATCCAGTTAACGTCCCAGATCTGATTAGTCAGACAATGCGCATTGTTTTTGGTTTAACAGCACGATTCGGACAGTGGCTGTAAAGTGATCGATAGGTTTATATGAAAGTGCTCGTTCTAATTTCATCATTAATGTGATGAACAGTTTTTGTTAGGACTAGTTGATTACGCATTTACTGTATGGATGGAGTTGTAGTGTTGGTGTCAGCACTTTGTAACTGTCACAGTGTTCAGCCTAGTATTTTGGCTTTGGAAAAGTCTTCAGGAAGGAATTTAGAATTTCTTTCAAGTCTCATGGCCTTTGAGAGAGAGAGAGAGAGAGAGAGAGAGAGAGAGAGAGAGAGCGGTGTTAAACTTACTTTACTATAACAAATTATATAATTTTTATACAAATATACATATTGTGTGTACATAGACATATATGCACACATTCAGAGGGGTGACTTTAACCGCGGCTCCTCTCACACATATTCCGCTCACAAAACGTCCTCAATCGGCACGCCGTCTTCCGGGACGCGCCTGACGCCATGCCAGAGAGACAAAGTCTCCACACCGGCTTCAGAGGCCATGGTGCCCCGCTCGTTCTCTCTCTCTCTCTCTCTCTCTCTCTCTCTCTCTCTCACTTTAAACTTTATATTTTTTATTTAAACTAAAACATTTACTGATGAAGAAAAATAATTAAATAAACAGTCTCCAGGAAAATTGGCAGGACGCCAAGCAGCCCTCCGAGAGAGAGAGAGAGAGAGAGATGTTAATCAATGTTCATTATTTCCAAAATATCATGGTATTTTCATTATTGTATTGGCCCCCTATTGTGACCTCATATACCAATAGACCGTCCCCTGGCTCAATGCTCCGCCCAACTCTGCTAACTAGAGCCGCATCTGATTCTAACGAACTAACTTCATCCGATTCTGTTCTCTGTGTACCATCATGAAGTGCTACGGTAAAACTGGCTAGGATAGCATTTAGTGGCTAACTATTAATGTCTCAATCATTAGCTCTTAAGCCATTAGCAATTAATTGCCAAAATGTTTCAGCTTTTACCGTCGAAGGGTTGCCACAGCGGACCATCCAATCCGCACAACAACTTGGGACAGTCGGATGCCCTTCTTGACCCAACTCTCCTGTTTTATCTTGGGACCGGCACTGTATCCATTTACATTTACATTTACCATTTGAGAATTTGGCAGACGCCCTTATCCAAAGCAACTTACATTTTATCTTTTTTTTTTTTTCATCTCAGCATTTTAGGCAACATGGTTGTGTTGGGTGTTGAACCCAGTCTAATCCGTAGTCCAATGGCTTAACCACTGAGCCACATCTGGCTGCATCCAGTTGCTGGGGTTTGGGCATTGGCTAGGAATCGAACCCGGGCCAGACAGACGGGCCTTCTGCATAGCGGACGGGAAACCTATCACTGAGCCTGCAGTGCCCAGGTAATCGCTAAAAGCTAATCACTAAAAGCATCAGAAAAAGTGGGAAAAGCCTTAAAATAGGTGGGAAATATGGACAGTTCCAGTCCCTGCTTTCTGATTGGTTGAGGAAAACCTCAACCTCACAAGGCCGTTCAGGAGCACTTCATGCTTCATGTAAAGCTACAGCGCSTGCAGCAGCATGTTTGGAAAAAAAATAAATAAAAAGAAACAAAATCTTTTCGCAGGCTCTGTGCTGAAACATATTGAAACATAACATATTTTGCACACCTTGAAAAACTTGCAAATTTGTTTCAAAAAAAGCAAATATGTTTAAAAATGAGTATAATTTGTGACCTTTAAACCATTAAAATGCACAATGTGTCGATCATTAATGAACTCGACGTTGCACTCTAAATCACTGGTGAATAGCTGTAGTGTAAATGGAATGACTCACTCCAGACTGAGCAGTTATACAAAAATAATCCACTTCAGGGGCATAAGAGCCCTCTGCTTCACGCTGTGTCATATCACACCACCCCACATAACCATGTAGACTCACGCACTCTGTCATGTGTTATTACTTACCTAATCAACACCTACAAATGGATTTTTTTAAATGACATGCTTTTTAATAAGTTGGCAAATTTTCATGTATATTTGACAATGATTAAATTATGATAAAAAGTAATTTAGTTATTTCTTTGGGAGGTGAATTTTTCCCAGATTTTCTTCCTAATTTGGTCGTATCCAATTCCCACATATCACTGGAGGCCTCCCACATTAAGGCCGCTAGGGCTGAAGACGATCACGCGTTTCACCACCAAACCATGTGACGCCAGAGGATTGTATCTTTATCGAAATGCTCTGGTGGGGGCGGCGTATCACACGGCGGACAGCGCTATCCACTCCTCTCATCTCTCCCAGCTGAGAGAGCTCGGCCAATCAGCTCTCTCTCTCTCTCGGCCCCCGGCTGTGAGAGGCTACAGCATCACCCGGGAATCGATCTTGCGATCTTAGGATGGTAGGGGCGAGCACCATCCTAACACTGCTTTACTCTGAGGTTAAAGTCTATGTTTCTAATACAAATTTATTGAAACAAATTGTCCATGTACTTTATTACATAGGAAAATGAAAGCAAATCATGAGATTTTAATGTAGGCATCGGCCACTTCTTCTTGCATCGTTCACTGAGCGTGTCGTCTCCGGACGTGTTGTTGCTACTCCTTTCACTGTATCTCTGCAGAAGAACAATGGAATTCCACACTTCATAAAAGGGTTCGATCTTAGTTCGCTCATGAACATGGTGGTTGGATGGTGGATCGTGGTTTACGTTGCATTTGCTGCCTCTCAACCTCTGTGCTATCAAAATATGAAATTTTATTTACTTTCGTCTATTTAGAGACTTTTTTCATCTTGACTGCAGTGATACAAGTTCTATAGGCATGAAGCGCTGGCCAGTTCATTTTCACCCAAACTGTATTTATGTATGGGGCATGACTCCACAAGGCCTCTGGGGGGCGCTGTGGTGTCTAACACAGGAACCTGGCAGCGTATTCTTTAGGTAGTGTGGGTTGCAGGGTGGGGCATTTGTTGAGGGACTTTGTTTTGTCTGACGCATGCCCCTGTTGCTCGATCCGATTGGGAGTTTGTAGGCTCGAGGTCGAGGTTCTGTGTGCAGTGGGTTCTGGTGCCTTTCTGTCATGGCCAGTATTGACGTCTTTTCAGCACTTTGTGGTACATGGGATTTTCTGTGGAATCAGACCAGACAAGCTTGACTTTTTTGGACTTTTTGGAGGTGACCATGATCCTGTCATGTCACCAGATTCATGGGATAGTGTACAGTTATGGCTGATCAGTGTGGATAGTATTTTATTATTATCATTATTTTTGTTACATTTTTAATTGTGCACAAGTTGTCACCTTTTCATTCAAGGTTTTGATGTTTAAAAAAAAAAAAGAAAAAAAAAGAAACGATGGTTCTGAATGTACTGTATATATATATACAGTACATTCAGAACCATCGTTTCTTTTTATATATATAACAAAAATTTAACAAAAAAACTGTTTTATCAGAACACAAGTTTAGATGGGAAACTTGTATATTAGTGAAGGCCATGGAAAACATTATGAAAAATATAAATCACTTGTATACACTTGTTTGTGTACTGTACTATACCTTCTCCTTATGATTATCTTTTGGGGCAAATCTCTGCCATGTTCCCTGCTGTTACTGATAATACACATTCACCATACTATTACATTTCAGTCGTATTTTCTGTTATTTGAGGTTATCAGCCTAGCATTTCTGTAGATTAATATTTGTTCCATGCCTCGTGTGTATAATCTCTTTGCATCTCCTACAACTTTCTAGAAGTCAATGATGAATTAGTTCGCCTAACATCTTAACACTTGGATTGTATTCTGCCTCATTTGTGAGTCACTTTGGTTTAAAATATCTGGAGATATAAATGTACTGTAAATGTATTAAAAGAAATGTGAATGTAAAGTGGAGTTTTGTTGTTTGTTTGTATTTTTGGTATATTGGAAAAACTCTATATGATTGATTCTTTTAAACATGCAGTAAACATGTCCGAGATGATGTATTTTATGGCTGATTAATCTTTTTTTTCTTCTTCTTCCTATGACGTGCATGTTTTACTTTGATATATGAGATCTGTGCATCTCATGTTAACAGTGAAGTTTGCAATAAACAGCTTTAGGCGGCGTGCCAGATCTGTTCATTATTCCAAGACATGCTCGTTAATAACTGCAGAAAATAACTGGCTTTACAACTGCCATTCTTTAAGGTGATTGAGTTTCTGCCACACTTTTGTCTTTTATTTGACAAGCGAGCAAACTCATTTTCGTGTCGATGCCGAGCATAAGATGGCAAATTGCTCGGTTTCACTGCTTGGGTTTGTTTATTCATCTTAATTGTGTGACAATTTGAATGAGATCATTAAGGATGACACTACAGGTAGGTGATGTAAATACAGAATCGATATTAATGTACTTCATAACAACTAATATATCATTAGTTCTTGTTTACAAAAAAACAAAAAAAACAAATAGAACCTATCTTTGGAATATTGATGGTTTTGTCATGCTGTTAGATTGGAGCGTTGAAATGGAATATTTGTCATGGATGATATGCGGTACACAGACATTCCTGATGTAAATACACCGTCATAGTTTTATTATAAATTTTTTGCACCAAAATTAGTCACCTTTATAATGACTATTACTAGTTTCATTCTTTTAGACTTCATGCATCTTTAAACATGCTTAGAAGCGACAATTCCAAAGTTACTTTTAAATGTTTTGATTTTTAAATAAGATGGATTTTTGGTCATTCTGAGATTCGACTGTCCCAAGGACAAACAGCTGGAATCTGAAACTGAATCATTGCTTTGTGGGAAGAAAAGGGTCAAACAGTAATGGAGTCATGACCTCGTCGACCTGAGCCTTCTGAAATACACGGAGCGGAGGGTATAACCTTATACACTACTTTTTATTAAAGGTCAGGTCATCAGTAAACACCGGTGACCCGGTTCTCTTGGCATCTGTACACACTCATGCCATAACACTGCCTCGACCATGTTCGACTGCTGATATGGTATGATTTGCATCATGAGCTGTTCCTTTCCTTCTCCGTACTTTTTTTTCTTCCCATCAGTCTGGTACACAGAAATTTTGGTTTAATCAGTGCCTTTTAAATAATTAAGTCAAGTCAAGTCAAGTCGGCTTTTACTGTCATTCCAACCATAAACAAGGTTCCTCCAGGACCAAGGTGCTACATACAGTTAATGCAACAACATAAATTAACAACATACTTTACTGGGATCAGCTAGCCGACTAAGCGATATAATTAGCTGACTAGCTCAGATATGACAGATTTACATTTAATATTTTTAAAGTAAGTTAACCTAAAAACTATCTATTTCTATACAAAAAAGAGACAACAATAGACAACAGACAACAAACTGCATGTGCAAACATGCAAACAAAGAGCTACAGAGTTAAAACACAACAACGTAACACGTTACAGTACAGAAGTACAGTAGCAGCAATGATTTTTTTTAAATTGTGTGCAAATAGCAAAGAGAAATAAATATTGTGCAAATATTGCAAAGAGCAGTTCAGGTAGGTGCAGTACTGTAGGTATGAACAAATTGTGAGACGGTTGTAGATCAGGGTGATTGTGCATGTGTGATTGTTGTAATGTTTATGATATCTCTCTGATAGGTATATATTTTTTATGGTTAATTCGTTATTTTTATTATTAATATTTGAATGTAATGATGGCCTCCTTCACTTGCATGAACATGTCACACTGAGAGTTTGAGTGAAAGCATGAACGTTACACTCAGAACCACCGGCAGGTCTTTTACCTGCATGATTAGTCATGAAGGGAACGAGGGAACAGGATACACCTGGTCATGCAACTGCTTGTCTGCCATGTGTTCCATCATTTATGCCCCTCCCCCTCGGCCACCCAAAGTAAATAAAATAATAAATAAATAAATAAATAAATAAATGTGTGTGTGTGTTTGTGTGTGTGTGTGTGTGTGTGTGTGTGTAAGAAAATTGCTCAAACTCTGTGAATGAAAACTGAACGTAATGACTTTGGTCACATTATGGGTGTTTTAATTTCAAATTTAATGTAATTGTGTACAGATGTCAAAGATTTAAAAAAATAATTATAAAAAAATTAAAAAATAAAATATAATAATAATAATAATAATAATAATAAACATATAATAATAATAATAATAATAATAATAATTTGTTCTAAAATTTATGGACCTGACTGTAGTCAAATAATCTCAGTGCTGTTATGCTCTATATCAGCACCCATGGAATGCCTCCCATCCAATCAGAACTAACGCATTAATCTTAATCTTGTCCAAAAATATAACAAGTTTTAGCTCGTACATTTTATGGGTGTCTGTTTTGTTTGTTTGACTGACTTAAGTAACGTACATTTAGGTGAAAACTCTACTTAAGAATGGTAATGAAGTAAATGTACTTGATTACCTTCAACATCTGTTAAGATGTAACTACACTTCAAATAAACAAACACCTTTAAACAGAGTGTCTGAACAATTTCATGCTGAAAAGAAAGATAGAATAGAAGAGAAGAAGCCGACTGGTGAAATACATAGCAGCTCAAATAAGGACTGTTTCACAAAATAATAATAATAATTTTTTTTTTTTTTTTTCTCCTATCACTGGGCTCAAACGCGAGGTTTCGATGGTCTGGGCACTCGGGCAATGATGTGTCTATTGAGAGGGGAAGAAGAGAAGAAAAAAAACCTATTCACTATAAAGTCATACTAGATTTCCACTACCTGTTAAAAAGAATATGTTTGCTAACTGAACTGATGCCAGGAGCTTTCTGTAATGAAATTTCAACTGATGGCAGGTTCTGTCATGTAGGTCTGAATCACAGGCACTCAGCTCTCCGGGCCAGTTCCAGGAATGAAGAATGGTAGACATGATGTGCATTAATAATGGATGCGTAAGAAGAAAATCATAATAGAACAAAAAAATGACATGTCTTCTGCGGTGAGAGAAAGAGAGAACATAGTGATGAATGAGTTTCAGTAGTGTTAGAATCTAGCTGTTGGCAAAACACATAGTACTGTAGCATGCAGGTCGATGTTATTAATGTGTTCCATCATACTGTCATGTGACACTGGGGCGGACGAGGTATCTTTGTTTAGAGATGATGTGCCTGGCTGACGACGACGAGCCCGGCTTTAATTAGCTTAATCCCTTTTGAGGGAACGGACACTCGGTGACACAGCGGCGTGCGTTAAAAAGCTGAGCTAAGCAGCTAGCGGCCTTGGATTAATGGACGGATATTATCAGCCAATCGATGGAGCATATCATCACAGATAATGCGTGCAGATGTTGGCCAGAGTCACTTTCTAAATCATCCGAACGGACGACTGATAACAGCGCTTGTCAGAAACCATCAGAGGGCATTCAGGTTTAATTAAAGCTTGCCGGCCCATCTGATTCCACGTTCTTTTATCCGTGGGAATATTTTTCTGCGAGATATCTAATGATCAATTATTGGTCTCTGGGGGATTTTTAATAGGTAGCACAATATGAATATGATTACTGCTTGAATTCGAAATCAGGAACACACGCGGGCAGATGGCAGATGGGTTTTTTTTTTTTTTTGGGCTCCGGAGTTAAAGCTGGACAGAAGTAGAAGATTGAGTGCAGAGGTCTTCATTCTCCCTGCAGCGTTTGACCTCGATCATTAGCCCCGGTCGGTTTCAACTCAGGATCTGAACACTATCTCTCTCTCTCTCTCTCTCTCTCTCACTGCTGGAGAATGTCACAAATGTCACACTCTACTGCTTCTTATCCTGAAGGCACAGGTTTCCAAACTTGTTTGTTCTGACTCACAGGGATCTGTAGTAGAGGGGGAAAAAATGGCATATAGGACCTTTGCTAATGCTAATGAGTTGCAGTGATGAGACAGTGTTGGGGGGCGTTACTTTTTAAAGTAACTAATTACATTACAAAATTACTGTCCTCAAAAGTAATCCGTTACATTACTGCGTTACTTTCTGATAAAAGTAACTAGTTMGAGTCTTTTTCCATTGCAGAAAATGAAAACGCCTTTGTGCTTCCTCATGCATGTTGTTTTAGTCAAGATCTTTATAATTATTCTACCATCATCACTCAGCGAAGTTTGACCCATAATCTGTTAACTACTAATACCCCTATCTCACCTACGTGGTCATGATTCACCGCGAGTTTCACCGCTGTGATTAGATTTCCACCTTTCCGCGCATCGGTCATTGCATAGTCAAACCACATAGGTGAGATAGGGGTATAACAGCAGGAATAACAGAGGGGGGGGGCGAGTTATTGGGGGTGGGACTTTTAGGACGACTTTCTCTCTCTCACACACACACACACACTAATGGATTGAGAATGACTGCTGTCTGGCTCATGGATTATATAAATTGTCTGAATAACAGCTTACATTTTTGCAAACGTAACTACGGTATGCAGCATAAGGCAGGTTGTTTTACTTTTATGGCTGATCAGTGTACGTAGCGCAAAGTATATAATAATTATAAAATAATTAATATATCCTGTTCTGAGTACCTGAATGGCAGATTACTCGTTACATCAAAAAAGTAATCTAAGTACTCTAATGCATTATTCTGTAACACATTACACCCAACACTGCTCCCAGAGATATAAMATGGCAATGTTAAGAAATCTTGACACAAAGATAAACAATATATACCAGCCTTTGCTCCATATGTGCATCAGTGAGCCTTAGTCGCTCATGATCCTGTTACTGGTTAACTGGATTTCCTTCCTTGGTACAAAGGAAGGTACCAAGGAAGGAAATCCAGTTCCAGCCACTTTTCGTAGCTCCTTGACAGTGTAGACCAGAAAGATTCCACAAGAGCTGCAGGAGTCACTCTGACCCAGGCTTTCTGCTTCCAACACATCAACTTCAGGGACAAAAACAATCACTCCTCAAAGTTGATGTGTTGAAAGCAGGAAAAATGGGCAAGGATCAAGGATCTGAACAACTCTAACAAGGACTGGGGCAAAGCATCCCTGAATCATCAGGTCTTGTTCAGGGGTGGTATTTATATACTGTACCCAAAGTGGTCCAAAGAAGGACAAGCAACAGGGTCATAGTGAAGTTTACAAAGTTGAATTGAAAAAGAGAATGCTGGCTCTGATAGAAAGGTCTCAGAAGACACAATGCTTTGCAGGCTACTGTGTATGCGGCTGGGTAGCTGCATTAAGGTCAGATTGTGCATGCTGTGACCCGTGTCCATCACTGAAAGTATCTACAATGGGAACTGGACCATGGAGCACTGGAAGAAGATGGCATGGTTTGATGAATCTTCATGTGGGCAGCTAGCTCTATGTGTGTGTGTGTGTGTGTGTGTGTGTGTGTGTCACTTACCTGGGGAAGAGATGGCACCAGGATGCTCTATATGAAGAGGGTAAGCTGGTGGAAGCAGTGTGATGCTCTGGGGAACGTTCTGCTGGGAAACCTGTCATTGTAGATGTGATGTTCCTTTGACATGTACCACCTACCAAAGCACTGCTGCTGGCCATGTACACACCTTAATGGAAATGGTATTCCCTGATGGCAGTGGCCTCTTTCAGCAGAATAAATKCTGCAAAAACTGTTCAAGAATGCAATAGCGAGTTTCAGGTGTCGAATCAAATGTTGACTCAAATGCTTCAGATTGCAATTCAATCGTGTGTCCTTGGGATGTGAAGTCTGATCCATGGAGGTCCTACCTTGCACCTTGCAAGACTTAAAGGATCTGGTGTTGCCATACGTACTGTACCACAGCACACCTTCACAGGGGAAGTGGAGACCATGGCTTGTTGAGTCAGGGCTGTTTTGGTGGCACAAAGTGGGACATACAGTACAGTATGCAGTATAAGACAGGTTGTTCGAATTTTATGGCTGATCAGTGTACGTAGCGCAAAGTACAAGAGATCTAAAACATGCACTACTGTACCTCTAGATTAGTTTGAGGAACACTTTGCCTGTGAATGAAATTTTCTTTACATACATGTTTGAAAAAAATGGCACCTTGGGACGGGAAGAGTATTTAAGGGGGGAAGGTGCTGGCAGTTTTATTTTAAAGCATGTAGTCAATTTTCTATCTAATTTTCATTAGAAGCGAATAAATTTACAGAAAACTGTCTCAACTTAAAATAGCCATGTCTCATTTCCATATATAGAAAAAAAATATTTTAGCAGATTTAGATTTAGATTTAGAACAAAGGAGAACTAATATTATTAGTTAGGGTTGCCATGTTTCAGGAAAACACACAAAAAAATATTAAAAAAAGACCTAAAAGTAAGGGGGAAAAAAAACATGCATATTCTTTTTCTTATCCTCTGTGTGGGACACAATGTCGTATGTTGCGTGTGTATTTCAGATGTACGAATATTAGCTATGCCCTAAACCGATTTCCCTTACCCATTTTTTTTTTTAATAAGTTAAAACATATTTCGAAAAAGAATTTTACATTTGGCTGATTCTTTTATCTAAAATGACTTATTTCGTTTGACATTTGACGGATCCAAGTTATTATTCCACTTGGCACTGGGTTTGATTCCTTCCTGACCTTCATGCACAGGGTGAAAATGAGGGTTCCACTTAAGTTCCACTCGCACCATGAAATACGTTTTAAATGTCACTGACCTTCGGCTACTTTTAATTAAATCGGCTGCAAAAACTCTCCCTAGTGAAAATGTAAATCACTTGAGATTGTCTGGCCTTAAAAAAATTCTGTTCAACATGAAAATGTGTGTGATCGAAAAATATATATATATATATCTCAAACTTCGGACAAGGTTGGAGCGGAACGGATGGATGAGATGAATTTGATCCAATAATGCAGCGAGTCGCAGTGACAGTGGAAGATTGTAATGTCTTTGATGGGTCTAAATGTGGAAACACCGTGCTGTCACTGCTCATCCAGCTCACATTAGTGGAAGAGACAGTTTTAAACTTTTATGTAGCGTTAACTATGTGTATTTTTACTTCCTGAAAGCTTTGTGATTGCATTATCTTTTCGACCATTTTTCTACAGATATCTACTTTTACCCAAAAGCAATTTACAACGGAAGTGTGATATGTATAGTATAATTAGTGGTACTGTATAGTGGTGCCTGGTGAAGTGGGTATACTGCAAATTTATCTCCTTTTTTTTTTGTAATTGGCTCGTCCAGCAAATAAGGCAAATTGCATTGAGTTATAAACAGTGAGGGTATAAAGATGCTTTCAGTTAGAGAATTTGAAAGAATTAGAGTACTCTTGCATATTTAGWTCACACTAGAAAGGGCCAGTATCTGTGGTCACCTGAGCTGCTGCTAGCTATCAGCACTGATGTAGCATTGTGARCTTGTTTGATTTGAAGGCTATAGTTTGCTTTAGGCGTCACAGTGGCCTCGCACCTCCAGGGCCGGGGATCGACTCCCGCCTCGGGTCTGAATGCTGGACTGGTTTCCTCTGGGTACTCTGGTTTCCAAAGACATGCAGATTAGGCTAACTGACATTTCCACTCAAATTGCCAGTAGTGTGTCAGAGAATGTGTGCTTGTGTGCCCTGTGATAGATTGGCACTCCAACCATGGTGTACCCCACCTAGTCCCCTGGAATACTGTAGGCTCCAGGCCTCCCATCACCCCGAACAGGATAAGTGGTATAGAGTATGAAAAAGAGAGAGAAGTTACTTAATCTTCCCTGTTAATTTGATTAATTGAATTTCTCATTATCTTATCATTATTTATACCACGTTATCCTGTATACAAGGTGGCAGGGGGCCTGGAGCCTATCCTAGGAGACATAGGGCAGGAGGCAGAGTTCACCCTGGACAGGGTGTCAAACCATTGCACATATACACATTCACACACTAAGGGCAATTAGCCTAATCTGCATGTCTTTGGACTGTGGGAAGAAACCCACCAAGCACAGCGAGAACATGAAAACCCCAYGCACATAGAGGTTGGAATCGAACCAGTTCAAGCCAGTAATCAAATTCGGACGTTGGAGGTGCAAGGCGACAGTGCTAACCACTAAGCCATCGTGCAGCCTTATTTTAATTACCCAAAAGATATTGTGGAAAGTCACGCCACACAATGCTGTCACACTGGGCACATTATCATTGCGTGTATGTACAGTAAGAAACCAACTCGATACCTTTCAACTATATTAAAAGGGATCTTTGAAAATTCCTAATGTGTAAGATTTACATGCTCTGACATAATAGCCTGATGAAAGTTGTTGTTATTGTCTACTTCTCCATGTTGTCTGCTGCCAAACAAGGGGTGAGGGGGCGGAGACTGTACACTTCTATAGTGACCAATCAAATGAGCAAAGTCATCAGCCACTGCACCAGCATCTTAACTGTCAAAAGTCAACTTGAAAACAAACATTTGCATGAAACAAATGTATATAAAATGTGCTTTTTTTACGCATGCAACTTTTGACAGTAATAACAAAAGTTCACAATACAAGATAAAGAAATCTAAGTGGAAGGAGACGTGAGTGCACGCGGTGCTGGCTGAAAAATATGTAGTATATACACTGTACTATATAGTTGCATATATCCTGCACTACACCACTGTGTATAATCACAAATGACTTACAGATTAGAGTAAATTATTGCCATTAGCATCATTGTTTTCTTTTCTCTACAATTTTTTTCTTCTTTAATCCTTAAAAAAAATGCCAATACATTTTCATAGGAGTCTACTATTGAGAATCACACGTACTGCATAATTGCACCAAAATGAGACTCTGCAAGACTGCAATTGTTTTTCCTTTTTTTTTTTTTTTAAACAAAATGATATTTTTCACATTAAGTGAATCCAAGTGTGATGAATTGAAGAATACCCGAGCGAATTATACCTGGTAATTTATTTAACTGCTCAGGCATAATATCTCCCTTATTTTTTTGATCTGCGAGCTGTTCGAATGTGATTTGAAAGCCTTGATTAAACTGAAGGCAGCTGGCATTGTCATAGTGAATTATGGAAGCACATGCTAACTTAATACTTAAACAAATGGATTTTTACAAAAGATAAATAAATAATTTGTAAAGTACATTACAGTCTGTTGCCGATTCTTTATGGAACAGCTGGAGCTCTGCAACAACCAAACAACTCGCGGATGCAAATGAGTCAGAATATCAGGCTCGATATCAACAGGATTTTGCACAATTAATCACATTAATAATGACGGACAGACAGACAGTTGGTTTAAAWATCATCATTTCAATTGTGTACTTTTTATTATATGCTTGATGAGCAATTAATAATTGAATGGTTAAGTACAGTAGGGCTGTAGCTATCAAATATTTTAGTAACCGATTAATCGGATAAAATGTCGTTTTGCTTAATTAAACAGCAGTGTAAAATATACTGCTCAAAAAAATAAAGAACACTTACAGTAGTCCCGGTTTGATTTGAACTTGCATACACATATGAGAGGTCAAGGTTCAAGTCAAACTGGGACTAAGTGTTGCCTTTTTTTTTTTAGCAGTATATATAAGAGAAACAAAGATTAATTAGTTTTCTTTTTATAAAACCTTTATTTTTTAAAATGCATACAGCATTTTATATTTAAAAAAAAAAACATTGTCATTATTCACAATACAAGGAATAGCTTAAAGTTGACTGAGATTAATTAAGTGCATTACAGCCATACATTCTTATTTTAATGCCTTTTCTGATGAAAGATTTAAAAAAACGCACAAAACGGTCTTTCAAAGTATCAAAAAAACAAAGGCACACATTTAAAGAAATAATTATACAAAAACACTAAATTGTGTAACTTAACTTTCAGAACTAAAAGTTTCAAAATCTACAGCTCAGGCATGACAGAAGCCTTTACTGACTTCTTACTGGAATACTTTGTGATGACATKTAGGATGGAAAAATCCATGGACAGGAACAAGAGTCCATATATTGTTTTTTAAGTCAATATATCCATCAGAATATAAATGTCTCTCTCTTGGACGTGTGTGTGCACACTAGTCTTTAAAGGAGCGTGTGATTGCAATGAAGAAGGGTAAGCATGTCAACATGTTCCAAACCTATCAGCAACCTGCTCTTTGAAGCAACGTTTCCTGCTGCTGAAAACATTTTTCATTGATATTATTTATATTCGTGTCGCTCCCTTCGATTTTACAGGCCGCAATAGACGCTCCCTCAAATCAATACAGCGCTAACGTTTGCGTCTCCTTCCGCGTTGTGCGTGACGTACGGTAAGCGTTTCTTCTTCGTTGGTGTTTACTGGCGGCTTGCATCCGGAAGTGCGCTGAGTCACGCCAAACAAATAAGCGCGCGAAAACATAACGCGAGCGTTTAAAATGAATTAAAAGAAGCTTCGAGGCAGAAGATTTTGTCTCGATCATTTATTGTAATCGAATTACTCGAGTTACTACTTTATAATACTGTAGGTTGTTATTTTTATAATAGAAAATTGGTAAATTCTCTACATAATGTAATATCAAGACTACTATCAGACAGAGACATCAAAATAGATTTGTTGCTTTATTAATGACAACAGATTTATTTTAGTCTCTCTCTCTCTCTCTCTCTCTCTCTCTCTCTCTCTCTAATTCCAGTACACCAAATCCATTTTTGGTGCTCTCGTCCAAGCAGTGAAGCAGAACACTGCCTTTAGATGTGCTGCCTTATTATTTTTTTTTCCCCCTGATCCCTCACTCTACCTCTGCCTCTGCTACTTAATGCATTTCCTTTCCTTCCTGGCCATTTCTGATCAGATTCAAGGCTCAAACTGACTTGTGAGCAAAGCACTACTCAGCACTGTCTTGCACAATGTAGCAGTTTGTTTGTACAGTACTTGCCATGTTTACTCTTCAACCATTTTTTGTTTTTAAATAGACAACTAGTCATCCTTACAACCTAGTTTTGGGCTATTACTGTACATTAGCAACAGATCGTACATCAGTCAGGATGCATACTCAAGCTAATGAATGAACATTTCCAGCATCCATGTTTATTGCGTTTAAGAAAGGCAACAAAACCTGAGAATAAGAGTGAAGTTCTGCAGTAACAAAGTAAACAAACCAAAAAAAAATGACTGATGAATTATTTAAAGGGTCTACCACGTCTCGATTCGCTTACCAGCTGACTTTGGCATGATTCTAAACACAGATGAACAAAACACACATGATGGTCCCTGATGATCTCTCAGCTGTGACGGCGGGCTAAAAGCCACTGCCTTTTTACAGTACATTGAACGGCTCTGCGCTCAAATAAGAAAAGGCAAAAACAGAGGGCATGTGGCACGTTGGACAGCGGGGCGGGGCACCCAAATTCACCAGGCCTGAACATGGATAATCGCTCGCTGTCGTCCATGGCCTATAAAAGGGCTGTGGAAGACCCGTCTGGTCAGTAGATTCTTTTGATACACATTCTCATGTCAGTCACAGACTCTGAGATCTCTGGAAAGAATTTGCCATGGAGCTACATAGTGTAGTGTCTGTCTGTGTGTGTGTGTGTGCCGGCTGTCACTGCTTATTTGCACTTTGTTTATAAAAGATAATTCATTTTGTTGGAACCTTCACTCCGCTTTGTCGAACTGGTACACAGCTAAAACAGATTTTATATGTTTGCCCAAATGCCTGGTATCATTTGCATTTGGTACATAAACCATTTTTATATGTCCTGGTAAAAATCAGGTAATCTATCCGGAGAAGAAGCAGGAGGTGTTAGCTAATGGGAGAGAGAGAGAGAGAGAGAGAGAGAGAGTGAGTTAACACATAATATCAGAACAAAGAGGAAGAGATTTAAAAGATAGGCAAGAGAAAGTGCAAACAATGTTATAAAACCTTACACTACTGAAACAAGTGTCTACTCTTAATGCACTTATGGATCACGTGAAATAATGAATTCTGTAAGTGAGACATCATGGACATCATGGACAGCATGGACGCTCGGGTCCATGAACAAAGCCCTCATTTTAATTCCTTCCATGGATGAAGGTTGTTATTCCTGTGAGCTACAGTAGCTTGCTCTGCTACGAGCTAGCTAAATAAGATTGGATATTGATGCGCAACCTGTTGCGGCTCTGACAGCGCTGTCACTATGCAAGGATTATTAGTAACCCTCAAAGCTCAGAGCAGCTAGTAAACATACGGTATATAGGGCGCAGGATTGTGCGGTATAGAGTGGCATATGCTTTTTTTCAGCACAAAATAAGCTAAACTGAATTTTTCTTTTATTTCAATTGACTATACAAACATGACTGAGCAAAAAAATGCAAAAAATAAATAAATAAATAATAAATAAATCACATTTTAATGGTCGTTTTCGGTTGTTCCTATAACCTAATAATAATAATATGCTCAATTTGAGAGTTCTACATTTTTGCGACATCATTCCCATATTCCAGTTTTAGTAAAATTTACACATTATAAAAGTATTGATAACAAGGTTTCCATATAAGAAAAAAAAATTATA
>QMIH01001018.1:113093-131413 GCA_003987875.1 Clarias batrachus
GGTGCGCGAGCGAGCAGTTCGAAAAGATGCGGTCGGCTGGCGTCACGTGGTTCGGAGGAAACATGTGATAGTCTTCGGCCCTCCTGGCTGAGTGGTAGTAGTAGCCTTAATGTGGGAGCCCCCTAGTGACGGGGAGGAATTGGACACGACTAAATTAGGGAGAAAATCGTGGAAAAATCCAAAAATAAAAAAAGCCTTAATTTTCTTAATGGTTAATTCATTTTTTTTTACTCCTTTAATTTAAGCTAAAAATCTAAACTTTAATCTCATCTTCATTGCCTTAAATGGAAAATCCATTGTGATGGAGTTACTGAGGCAAAACTATGAAAAATGCCGCAGTGTCCAAATATTTCTGGACCYAACAGTAGATGACTTTAAAAGAAATGATTAGAACACCACAGTGCTCTACAGTGAGCCATGGTAATGACCGCATCATGATGACAGACTCCCACGAGAGGTGACTACTACACTCTTACCACTCTTATCGTAGTAAAATATTTTCCTAATGCTCAAAAGGTCGCAGGTTTAAACCCGAGCACCACGAACCTGATACTGTTGGGCGCTTAAGCGTGTTTTTACATCGTACTGCGCATGCGTCAGACTGTGGGTGTGTTTTAAATCGACCGCCGGACAGAATTGAATGTAACTTTTGCAGTACTTCGCTATCTGCCTGAGGTTTTCTGTGATGGTAACTGTCCCTTTTTGCAGGACAGTTACTCAGTTGTCTTACCACTGTTTTAGGTTAAGTTTGTGTTATTTAAGGTTTGATCCTCCCCCCCCCTTAGTGTTGTTTGCAAGGGGATTGAGAGTAACGTAATTTCAATTCTCCATATGTATCACTGTACATGTAGCAGAATCGACAATAAACTTGACTTTGACTTTGACCGGCACCATCACAATGTTGTATGAGTAAAAGTGATGGAATKAACARTTATGTGCCAGATTTAATAATCTAATTTAAAATAAACTACTATTAAGATACTTGCTCAGTGTAAACTAACACCTGCACCAATAGATATTAATTAGAAAAGATAAACTGAATATTTTTACTGGGATTAGTTCATATTTTCACTTTGGCTGAAATAACAGTGCTGAAGTGGTATAAGTGAATTATAAAGCGTTGGATTTGTTTAATTAAAACTCCATCTTTATCTGATCTATTTTTCCGATGAATGAAACAATGAAATAAATAAATAAATAAATAAATAAATAAATAAATGTCGCTCTGCATAGAGGCAACTGCCAAACGACAGAAAGGTCAATGCAACCAGACTAGATCAAACGTTAATTTTTTTTTATTATTAATTAATTAATTTGTTTATTTATTTATTTATTTATTTATTTATTTATTTATAATAAAAAATATTTAAAATATTTAGGTCACAAAGCTCCTGATTCATCACATGAGAATAAGGTAAGTGACTTACCAAACCTACAGTACAGCAACTCACAATCTGGTATATCACTGGATAGAAAGGGCTAAAGCCAAAATAATTCTCACACATCATGCGCAGATGTGCAATTAGTGCCAGGCAATCAGAGCCTGGACAAATCTGAAGTGATTTGGCACAAATTCAAAGTACTAGACAGTCTGATGTAGAAATGAACATAGAGGAGCGAGAGCCTTGTGCAGTGCTTTCACAGAGCAGAGGCCAGAAATTGCGAAACCCCCTGATTACTGCACACAGAAACATCATTAAAGGGCCTCTGGCCTGATCTATTAAGGTCATATACAAGGTAATAGCTTCTGCTAGGAAAACCAGTTATGCATTGACAAAACCTATAGTAGGACGTAATGTAGCTTCAGGCAAACACGGGATAATAATACAGYTAATAATGCGTTCCATTTTGTTTAGAACCTTCAAACACTTAAGGTCGCTATACAAGCAAATACACRGAAATGACTAGTAGAGCAGAAAGACGTCTCTTAAAATGGGAGGGAAGGAATACATTYATGAAGACGTTGTGAAATGGCATCACAAAGGTGCTAAAAGATCTGCCTTCGACTCGCTGTCTCAGGGTTTTGTTCAGAAATCATAGACCTGGAACCTTATGATACCACAGCTATCCTGTACTGTACTGTATGTGACGACAGATTTTTGAGTGTGTAGCTCCTGCACAGTAATACAGCATGAGCGGCGACTTAACAAGATGGGTTTGACTGGATTAGAGTAAGGTGTGTATGATAAGGGAGAAATGGATAGCGCCCCTACTGACTCATCCCTGTGCTGAACTGGACCCCTGATAACCTGGACAACTTCTGTTATACTGAACTCCCAGCAGCCTACAGTAACACACATGATGTCGTTATAAGGTTTCTTCCTATTGCCATCTCAGGGAGTTTTTCCTTGTCACCTCATCAGGGACAATCTCATTATTATCTAAACACATTTTTTCTCACTCATACACACTTCCATAAATTTTCTTTTTTTTAAAAAAAAAGCTGCTTTGAGACAATGACCATTGTTAAAAGCGCTATATAAATAAAATCGAATTGAAAAAAATGTAACTGATTGGGGATTAGCCTCGTCCAAACACATACAGTAAATCAAGTGACCTAATACTGAGTTAATAGTTTATGTGAAAGTGTGTCGTCAAACCTTTTCTTAGGCAAAAGAGTAAAAGTGGCAAAAAGTAGTAGGACAGCATATTATATTATATACAATGGAATGTGGGCTCGTATTCTAAAACACTTGTAAACCAAATCTTCATTTCCCATAAGAAATAATGAAAACTCAAATTATTCGTTCCCCAGCCCCAAAAAATAAATACATAAAAATAATTAATACAATCTATAAAATGAAAATAAAACAAATTAATCTGCACTTTACCTTTAAAAAAAAAGTACAAATAAATCCTGACAGATAAGTGTTTCCATTGGTGCCGTGTGTGTGTGTTTACACAGTAACACTTCTCCTCCCTCTCCCCACCTCGCTTTTTAAGATTCACATCATCAAACACACACACACACACACACACACACACACACAATGGAAACACCGTTTTAACAGGAAAAAAAGAAATCTCTCTGAGACTGGCATGAGCGTATATGAACGGGCTCATTTTTCAAGTTTCACAACAAATGCATAAACAGAGCAGAAACACCGTTTTAACGGAAAAAAGCGAGACTGGCATGTTACTAACAGAATCGCTTAAGTTGCACAACAAACGTACACACACATAAACACGGAAACACCATTTTGACAAGGAAAAAAGAAATCTCTGACACTGGCTTATTAACTTAATAACCGGCTTTTTAAAGGAATCACTTTTTAAGTTTCACAACAAACACACACACACACACAACGGAAACACCGTTTTTACCGACAAATTATTACAATTATCTTGATTGTCATAATAAATTTTTTTTTTAATCATTAAAACATTGAATTTGACTTTTGTCTCGATACTTTTGGCCACCTGGTGACAGGTAAAAATTTGTCAGCTTTTAATTTAAGAGAAAGTTTGGAAAGATGGATTATATCCATTATTCCCATGGAGACATACAGTTTGGCCTTCATCTAATAGAATGCAAATATATATTTTTATGATATGTGTATCAGCTATGTATTATTTATTTCTATTTATAAAGACATTTATAGTATAGAAGGTACTACAGTGTGTATATATATTTTTTTTTCCAGGACACTGGGTTGGATTGTCACCAGGTGAACTTGTGTCCCAGTACTGTGTTTCATCAGAGGTGCTGTAGATCCTTCATGATCCTGACCAAGAGAAAATGGTTACTGAATACGGGTCAAGGATTTTACACCAACTGGGGAAAAAAACAGCAATTCAAATTCCATAGGAAAAAATAAAAACAATGAGGAAAAGGTTTGGTCCAAGACACTTAAATGAATAATGAATGGAAACCAAATGTGCTCAATTAAATGCCTCAATATACTGTAGACAAATTGAAGTCAGAAGATCAGTCAAGATCAGCCAGATAACCTTTGATTATCATTTTAACAGAAGAAGAATTAGAGAAGAGCTAGCTGTGGATGTACCTAAAGGAGTCTTTCTGTTTTGTTATCTTTGCCCCAGTCCCTGGCAGGTTGTCTGCTGAGCTATTCACTTGTGAAATGGGAACGAGCTCCAGCTGTAATCATGACCAAGCAGAAATGCATCTGAGTCGCGATCATAAAACAGCTGCTCGCCTCGGGAAGATTGAAACTTTGCATCAGGAGAAACAAGCTGTCCGCTGGCAAATAATCCTTACGTAGCTTTGGAGGTCTTTATTGTTCTTTAGTCACTATTTCAGGAATGAATACACTCATGCAATACAAGCATCTCAGCATTGCTCTAAAAGCATTAAAAAGTGTACAGTCAGGTTTTTTTTTTTTTTTTTTGGTGGCTTTGTGCACTAATGTAGCACAAAAGGCTTCTTTTATTGCTCCAATTTACTATTGCAATTTTGTAAACAGGTTTATGGAAGTCAGTTGTGCAACATAATCTGTGCTTTCTTGCACAAATAAATACCAGGAGAAAAACACAGAATTGCAGCCTCAGGTCCTGTCCAGATGTGCATGGTAGTTTTCCCCCTCTTCATTACAAGCAAGAAAGAAATGAACAGCATTTTCATTTACAATATGCTTGCATGAGCATGCCTCATCCTCAGTAAGTGCTTCATCAAGGCCAGGGTAGCATGAAATGGAAAAAAAAAAAAAAAAAACATGTGGTGTGTGGCCTAATGATGTGGCGGAGCTAGGGATTATCCTTCGGTCTGTATGTTTATAGTGCGGTATTTGCAGTGCCTGAGTGGTGGATCCAGGAGCAGTACAGGTATACAGTGAAAATAAATGCATTTCATTTTCCATAATGTGTCATGGGGGGCCTAGAGCCGGTCCCAGAGAGTTAGGGGACACCCCGGAGGAGGGTGCCAAACTATCGCAATGAACCGGCTCACAAACATTCACTACAGGCAAATGAACCCGTAAGAGCCCAAAACCATTTCTCATGGGTTATAACATAAGACCAAACAGACCATATTAAGTTCAGTCTTTATTCATCACATATACAGTACATTACTGCAAAGGGAAATTCTTTATTGTTGCCATATCCTAGCTTTGTACAGCGCAAACATAGTTAACGGAGCCTTGTACAGAGGTAGCCAAATAAATAAATAGTAGAGTAGCCAAATAATGTACTCAAGTACGAGTAGCTATACTTCAAAATAATATTACTCAAGTAGAAGTAAAAAGTAGTCATCCAGAATATTACTCAAGTAAGAGTAAAAAAAATGAAAAGAGTGAAAAGATACTCAAGTACTGAGTAACTGTTTCATCATAATGTCTGATTTCTTTTTTGAATTATGTAAGCAGTCAGACAAAATGACAAAATAATGTACAAATTGCAACATTTCCAAATAATAAAATAAATGAATAAAACTAATATCTTTACAAAAGAATAAAAACCACAAAATCTCACTTTTTTCAGAATGTAAAGCTTTTGAAATAAACACCTCCTGTAGGTGACATATGTGTGTATGAACAGTGGAACTATTTCCTGTGTAAGATTTACTGTATATTCAGTCGCCCTGCAAATGACTCAGCAGAAAATAAAATAACATTAGAACATACAGTATGTGCAAGAGTCCCACTGAAACATAAACTGTGTCCAGCAGAACGAATGTAAGAAAATTATATATTTTTTAGCCTCTAGATTATTTGATAATTTTATTTGTTAAGATTGCAACATTAAATAAAACAGCTAAACTAACCGCGACATGTTTGCTTCACTGTCTACCACTGCTGAAGACAAGCCCCTCCCACTTCTGGATAGTTATGTGACCCCATGTGGTTATTTTTATTGCGGCTAATTGGTCAAACAGAGTCATGTGATTATTGTTTCTACATCTGATTGGTGAAACACGAGTGGAGCCGAATGTAGCGGAGTAAGAGTAGCGTTTCTTCTTTACAAATCTACTCAAGTAAAAGTATAAAGTATGGTGCGATAAAATACTCATAGAATACATAGAGTACAGTATTTTTTTTTTTTTCAAAAAGTTACTAAAGTAAATGTAACGGAGTAAATGTAACTTGTTACTACCCACCTCTGGCCTTGTGCAAGGGCCTAGCAGCGTCAACCTGGTGGAGCTGGGGCTCGAACCGCCAACATACTGAGTCACCACACAATGGAGCATATTTTAAAAGATGTCAACCATGTGCCACATTGATATTTTCTTAATTTGATTTACATCAATTTGTTCATGAAATGCCGTCAAAACAGGCTAAATATTTTTTTTAAAAATAGAAAGAAAGAAAGAAAGAAAGAAACATTATTCAATCTTTGGAAATGTAAAATTGGATGAAACCTACTCCAAGTAACAAAAATAACTCAAACATTTTAAAGCTAGCTTGTCACATGTGCAACATAGGCACACCCCCATTTTGGAACTGGTACACAAATTCATACATTGGTCACATGACTAGGCCAGGATGTTTTTTTTTTTTTAGATGTCACTTAGGGATTTGATGACTCGCCAATCACAGGTAGAACATGCAAGCTCTATGTTATGCATGGCGATGTCATAGTGCCCTGAAAATAATTTGTAAACGCGTTATTGAATATGTCCTTTCAAACCAAAAACTGTTAGCAGGCTTAATACTGTAAATTCTGCCAGGAGCCATGAGCCATAAGTCATAGCACATTCATAACATAAATACAAAACCACAACGGCTCTGCGAGAGGTCGACGCTGACATCAGCATGTTCAAAAGCATTTGTTTCATGATCATTTTTGCAATGTGTTTCTACACCAAAGAAAGCTTGTTTTTTTTTTGGACCAAGAGCGAGAAAAAAAAAATCCATATACCTCCTGGACACGGCCGAAGCTCTGTCACACACTCTGGGGTTTGAAGTGTCGCAAGTCCTTTAAAGTTTGAAGATCACAGCAGGTTTGTTAGTCTCACCGCTGACTAAAATCATTTGTTTTCGCTCTCGAAACACCCAGATCCTTCATTTCTTCCACAGCTCCTTCCCTGCTGAGGAGACCTAATCAGCACTTCTTTTCCCACAATCCTTTCACGAGCTCAGCAGGAAGACGACGTCCTTGTCTCTTGTCTGCTCAGCACTTTCTCCTTCTGAACCGAGGTGTAATTAATTAATTGGATGTGCATACAGTATGGCTGTGAATCGTTTCGTCAGCGGTGTCGAATTATTGATTTTGATTGGTCGCCTTGTAAGTGAGAATAGAAACTCACAGCTTGTCCATTACAGTACTGTGAGCGAGTCTTGAGCTATGTTTCATTTTTTATTTTATTTTTTCATATTTTGCTTCAGATGTTCTTGTATTTTTATRCAGTCTGGAGGCTCCAAGCTTCCTGAAGGACTTTTTGTCTCTCATTTTATGTCCAGTCCCTGAACCGGAGCAGTTTCAGAGAAGTGATCTATGAATCATTCAAGTATTTAAAAAAAAAACATCTACCTTAAGGCATGAACCAGTGAGTAACAGGTGCAGATGATGACAGATGATCAGGAGGTGATTAGTATATTGATGAGGCTGAACGCTGAGTGCTTGGAACAGACGAGAGGGGAAGTGAGGTCGCTGATGAGGTTGTAGAAGTTTTTTTTTTTTTTTAACTACTTTTAAATGTATGTTTAGGAACTTTGCAGTCTGTCACAGTAAAACATGTGTTCCCATTTATTTTATTTAATCTGCATAATTAAATTAAATTTAATTGAATTTAATATGATGAAATAAGGAATGATTAAAAAATTGTGCAGTACTGTAAATAGAAWTCATAATTATACTGTATATGTGGTATAATGGGAATTAAGAACTTCAGGACATGTTGCTGTAGGAAAATGATCAACAGTGGTACAGAACAAACATCACACTGCCTTGATCTTCGGTTAATTTCCTTTTCCTTTTCATAAAAGTGGCTGGAGCCTAACATAAATGCTTGGAAGAAATAAGCATTTCTGATTCAATGAGTAACTAATGAGGTAGATTGTAGAAAAGAAAAAAGTATTACATCTATTCTCCAAAGCCGTTTCAGAGCTGTTCCAAAGCTGCAAAGTTTTTTATCATTATTTTTTTCCTCTGAAGTTTCACAAAATTGCAACCATTTTTGTGTATCGCATCATCAGGCAGACATGACTCCTTGGGGAAATGCTTCCAACTTGAGCTTCAAAATGACGGCAGAGAAAAKATGTGAAATAGGCCATGTACCTTTGAGCTGTGCCACCTCAATACATCCACCTGCTCAAGAAAATGAGAAAAACAGCTTCACCCTAAATAGCGAGGCGGATGGGTATGGGTGAGGAGTTGGCTCCAGAGCATCAAAAAGTGGTGTACATTAGCGAGGTCAGACAGAGCAATACAAGCCCAGCTGTCAGAGCAGTGATTGATAGTATCGCTTCCCCTGCCATTAGCTCATCACTCAGATGAAAGAGTAAAGTATAGCATCACGGTCATGACTCAGAATCACTGGGGCATGTAACTGTCAAATTAAATAGTGGTGACTTTTTTATAGTAAGCAACCAGATTTCTAATACAGTCCAAGTAATGCTGTAGAGGAGAATGGAAATGAAACCGAGATTTATGGTCCGGATTATCCATAAAACAAGTTTGATCCTTTTCATCAATTATGTTACAGCAGCTATAGTATGAAGTCATTCACTCGCCGGCATCTCTTTCTTTTTATCTCTTAGTTAAAAAGTCAACTTGTCATGTGATCGAGAAAAAAATCATACTGTCATGTTCAAAAGTTAGTGCCCCCTCTTTTAATTCTACGTGTCATTGGTGCAAAAACATAATAAAAATCAACTGATCATAGTTGGGAAAACAATCTCAGATGGACAACAACATATACCCCCTCTGYCCTCTGCACCTGCTGACTCATCCTGGTGCTGATCTGGACTCCATGTTAATTTAAATAACTTCTGTTTTGTACTTCCAGCTGCATAACACAAACGATGTCGTTATATGATTCCTGTTTCTGTTATCATCCAAATGAGGATGGGTTTCCTGTTGAGTCTGGTTCCTCTCAAGGTTTCTTCCTATTGCCATCTCAGGGAGTTTTTCCTTGCCACCATCGCCGACACCCTCGGCTTGCTCACAATTTCATTATTATCTAAACACATTTTTTCTCACTCATAAACACTTTCATAAATCTTCTTTTCATTCTGTGAAGCTGCTTTAAGACAATGACCATTGTTAAAATCTCTATATGAATAAAATTGAATTGAATTGAATATACAGTATATATATATATAATCGGGGTATATATATTTGGGGTTGTATTTGCTTAATACTGAGACCTGTTATGATCTAAAGGTTATGTTTTTAGATGAATGGAATTACAACAATTAAACAATGGAATTAAAAGAAGGGATACAAATTTTTGGACATGACTGTATAAGCAAACATCACCATACCAATCATTTACAGTATAAAAACTAAATTAGCTTGTAAATAATTGGTTAGTGGAATTGGATTGTGTCAAAAATATTGTGACTGAGCTGTTACTATAGAAACAATAGAAGTATCACATCAGAACAGATTAGTTTAGAACCTTGCAGCTTGAACTAATATCCAAGCCGCAGTTATCTAACGTTAATTAACACGTTTTGATCGGAATCAGAATTGAGCATTTGACAGTGCTGTGGTTTAGGAGAGTAACTTCCCGAGATAACAGCAATGCTTTCTCCTTCCTCTCGTTAGTCTTGTGGAGACTTCACATCACATTCATTAACGCACCGCCCCCAGAGGCTGTTTTACGTCCTGTCTCTTACAACAGTCTAATGAGACACAGACAGCCTGTAATGAGACGGTATATGACACATAAAGAATGCTGACATTTTATAAAGACTGAATATTTTCCTTTGCATAATAGAGAACATGGAAGTCTGTGAGTGGTGTAACACAATGCCAATATCGGTATATTTATCTGTTTCTCTTATATCCTCTAAACCTTTCACAGTTCCTCAACCTCAGCTACATCTCTCAGGTTGAGCTACAGATGTGCATGTGGCTGCTTTTACGATCCCATTCGCATGAATTTTGCTTGTAACTGTCTAAGTAAGCGATACTGAAGAAAGATTTGACCCACCAGCCAGGCGAATACACTCCGCTCTCTTCACTGCTCCTTCAGAAGCTCCGCCTCCTAAAATCATGGACGTGCGTCGCCAAGGCAACAGCACTAACACCAGGGTTAACTCGATAGCGACTAGCTTAATGCTCATACAAATTATCGATGATGGTCACGAAGCCGATCCCAGGAGACTTACAGTATGTCTTCGGGATGAAACCCAACAAGCACGGGGAGAACACGCAAACTCCACGACGACGCGACGGGAATCAAACCTGGACCCTCGTGGCGCAAGGCGACAATGCTAACCACTAAGCCACATGCCGCCCGATAGAAACCCAAATTACAGAATAATAAAGGAAATAATCTTCTTTATTTCTACTTCATTCCATGTTCCTTTTTCTAAGAAGGATAGATATATGACATGTACTGTACACCCCACCTCCTGTCTTCACCACATACAGACAAAAATGACCTGATGTCCCCTCTCCTGCTATTATTTCTTCATGCTTAACATACAGGGGTCGTATAGATAGGATGTAATATATGGCTTAGCTCTCACATAAATCATTATTTAACAGTTATTTATTATAAATATGTGGGTTGGATATGAGTCCCTTTTGATACGTTTTCATTTACAAATAGTTTACATGCAGTACTTTCACGTCAGGATTGTCTAATCAGTGGCACATTTAAATACCATAATTTAAAGTGCCAAGCAAAATACGAAGTTCACCCCTGAATGGCTTAAATTACGCATTGAAAAGACTGCATATGTATTAATTATCTTGATGGCCGATTTGTTGTTGGCTGCATGATTTGACTAGAAAGAAAGAAAAAAAAATAACAAAGCAGTTTTTAATATCTGTGTAAAATGCTCATAAGACCATGATTGCCTCTGCCACAAGTGCTAAATAGAGACAGAGTGATTTCGTGTGCTTTGGAGTCTCTTATGAACAGCAGGTTGCTCGGCTTAAAATGTCGCCAAGCAGCAAAGAGCATAATTTCAGCCTCAATCATGTCAACTCAAGTTTCGAATTGTTTCCTGCCATGGTGTAAGATTTTGTCCTCTTTTGCTGCAGTAATACATTTTTTTTAATAGTCCAATAATCATTAGAAATCAGCCCGGAGCAGAGGAACATTTTCACACCAGGTTTCACACCATTAAGAGTCTACCGAAGTACTTTATTCTGCTAAATTAACAAAAGCAAGACCACCATCGCTAGTGTTTAAAGAAGCTAATGCCGCTTACATCCTAAGGCTTTACATACTGAATCACTGGTATTTTAGGATTAGACATTTTCCTTCCCTGATGTTTTACACAAACTGGCCTCTTGGGCTCAGGATGATTATTAGTTTTCAATATTTTAGCACATTAAGGCTCAGTCAGCTCAAAGAACATCGATACAAAGAAGCTGTCTCTAATCTCGTTATTGTGCTCCGACTGAAATGTCATTAAACTCATTTCAGACTTAACAATGGAACGTAGTAAATGGTTTATATATTTGTCCAGATCTAATCCGATCCAACACTTGTGGAAGAGTCAAATCATTGTGAAGCAGTCCATATTGAGTTGGCACTTAGGTACAAAACACATTAACAATATTCATGAATGGAACAGCGAACCAGAAGATATGAGGGGCGGTCATAAAATTGTTATTACTGGTAAGAATGTAATAAACTGTTTATAATGTAATGAAAACAAATGTTGGTCGTGAGCTTAGTCCGTCTCTACGTATCCTCCACCTAAGGTGACTCGGGTGACTAAGTGATGTAGTGACTCGTCTTTGAAGAAGCCTTCTTTTTGGCTCTTGAGGAAAAGTTCCATCTCTGTAATCACCTCGTCATCATCTGTGGAACACCTGCCATGATGTAGTTTCTTCAAGTGATGGAATATGAAGACGTCACTGGCTGCCACTTTGCCACTGTGTCATACACTGGAACATTGCTGTCGCTGTAACCGGCAACCAGTTCATCATGAATTTCATTCGCATTGTTTTCCCATAAAATCCAGAGTAATACCAATTTTATGACCGGCCAAAAAAACACAAACGCAGATCAGCAAATTTGTTTGCAAAACACTAATACAGCTGAATTGAAAATGCAAAAGCAATACAACAACAAAATAAAAACAACAAGGCTACAACACATAATTCAACACAACACATAATTAATGATGGCAAATTTGTAAATACGTACCAGAAAATCTGTCAGCAAATTTATAAACACAAGAAGAAATCCATAAAGACAACAGGAAATTATAAAAACAAATGCAAATGTGTAAAGGCAACAGCGAAACCAGCTCATTTGCAAATACAAACAGCAAGAACTAAACACAACAGAAAATTGGTAAATCAGGTAAACAAATCAGAAAACACAACAAGAGTAAACAAGAGTATAACCTCAAAGACAACAGTGAATCAGAAAACATAACGTAAAACTCATAAAACATGACAAATTTGTAAATTCACCACAGCAAGAAATTCATACACGCACACACACACACACACACACACACACACACACACACACACACACACACACACACACTTTGACCAAAAACAAATTTATATACACACCAGCAAAACATAAAACACATAAATTTTATAAACAAAACAGAAAATTTGTAAACATGAAAACAAATCACAAAGAAAACAAATAAGTCAAGACTGTAAACATGACTGTCTATAGATGGCAAAATTGAAAATACGTGTTAGAAAACATATCAGCAAATTTCTAAACATAAGCAAACCCAAAATCAACACAACAAATTTTTATATCCAGCAGCAAATTATAAAACAAAATTAATATTGTAAACAAAACATCAAATTTGTAAAAAATAAATGAATAAATAAAATAATAATCATAATAATAATAATAATAATAATAATAATAATATCAAGGTCAAAAACACAACAACTACAAAAACACAACATATTTATAAAAACAACAAAATAATTAATGCACCAGCAAAACCAAATCACAACAACAAAGTTGTACTCTCAAAAGCAAATGAAAAAATGCAGATGCGCAACAAAATACTCAAAAAGTAATTTGTAAATGTGACAACAAATTTGTAAATATAAATTAGCAAACTTAACAGCAAATTTATAAACATTAAAGCTAAAATACACAAAAGCGGCAAATTTGTATACATCACAGCAAGTCAGTAAACACATTAAATTTGCAAAGACAACAACTGATTGTTAACATACTGTAAGATCAATAAAAAACACAACAGCTTATCAGAAAACAAAATTTATTTATATATAAATTGATTCATATAATACATTTATGAATATACACATTTGTTCATATATGAACATGTGAAATTTTAGGGGGGAAATATGAACATAAAAAACAGCAAAACCACAACAATAAATCAAATACACAACAACAAAACAAAAAAACAAACAAACAAAAAACGCATTAAATCAAAGACACAATGATAAATCCCAAAACATAAAAACAAAATCAACAACAACACAGAAAAAAACAAAAACATACTGATATCAATCAAATCAAAAACACAACACAAAATCTAAAAAAACATTTTTTTAAAAGATAAATCAAAAAAATAATACCAAAACAAAAACAGAATTATAAATTCAAAATCACAACAGCAAAATCAAAAACACAACAAAATATATAAACACAACACCACATCAGATAAGCGTAACATGTAAAGAGTCCTGACTGACCATCCCATGCTCGATCCTGATTGGTCTGTCTGTATGACAAAATATCAAATATCTCAATTTTTGTTTTGTTTTTTTGCGAAGTGGACATGCATTTAAAACCTAACAGAGCTGCTGTCAGTATCCGTACATAACACGTTCTGCTTCAGCCCCAAAAGATCAATATTTAATTCAAACCAGGGAGAGGAAAGAGATGTAACACTTCTCTTGAGAGGAAAGAAATGATCGGTAGGAGATCAAATCTCTTGAGCTGATAAATGCAACTCCAGTGATCCCAGAGGTGGACATTTCCAGTCCCACTGCTGAAGCAGAGTGCAGATATTAGACTTTTGTGCTTCATTTACTTGAATCTGATTAAAGACAGGGATAAACAGGTACATGCTCTTATTTTAAGTGAGTCTTCACTTGGGTTATATTGCCTGTTACATCATTAAATCGCAAATTCCATTAAAAATTTATTTCAAATTTGAACTTAACTCTGACGTGGGAAGTCTGGCACTCGGGAGTGCAGCAAGACACTGGTTGATTTGAACTCACAAGCTGTCAAAGTAGGCCTTCCTGACTTTCCAAGAAGGGCCCGAGTAGAAGTTGTGAATTGTAGCATAAGCACCGGTGGAGCTGACTGGAGAGTTTAATCCATTTCAGTATCTCACAAAACAGCAGGAAAGCAAAAAAAAAAAAAAAAAGCATAGAAATAAAAGTGGAAAAGATTTTAACCTTTTATTCAGGAAGAACAATCCTCCAGGGGGTTGAACTTTACTGCAGCTACCTAGACCAAAATCTCTAATTGCACCCTGGATCTGTCTGCCTGCACTCCACTTTCTGGTTTGCATGGAGCTGTGTGCTTTACCACAGCTTAGCCCTCCAGCTTGTACTTTCACAGATACTGAGACGAGACAATAGAACCCAATAAAAGGTTCATGACTGGATTTGAAAGTCAAGTTAAATAATAATATTTAAATATTCAAATAGGGCTTGCTACAGTATGTTTAATAGCAATCAAATCAAAAACACAACAGTTGAGTTAAACTTGAGTTGAAGTCCTTTGTAAAAGTTGGATTTTATTTAATTTTCTTCAATTTTTAAACATTTTATTTAATGTGTCATTGCTGGAACATGGAAAATAATGCTAGACATGGGTGGCTCCAGCCTGTTACAATACCCCATAATGCAACTCGGCATACAGTATTTTGGCTGTTTAAAAAGTTGTGGCAATATTTTCTTTGCCAATATCATGTTGGTCTTAGGCTGTTTGTGAAAATGAGATTTACTTGAATGGAAAGATATTGAGACAAAATTGAACAAGAGCTTTTATATTTTTTAATCCATCACCCATTTTCCTTTTCTTTCTGCTCTGTGTGGTGCATGAACCCCAGACTTAACCCTAATAAGAGGGCTGAGAGCTAACCATTGGTTACCTATAGAACCTACTATTGAGTATTGAGTCCAGTAATTGCACAAACAAGTCTAAATGTACTGTATAAAACAGCTACAATTGACCAACCCATTAAACCGAAATTCATTCTGTGAAACATTCCAAGTCATACATCACAATGTCAAATGCATTGTACAATGTTAGGGTTCCTGCTGAATATCTTCCAATCGTAACACAAGATTAGGTTTATTATCAGAGGAATATTACGGCAAGTAACAAAAGAAACTCGTCCAGTCGTTACATTTCCATCGATGTCACTGCATTTTCAAAAGGTGTGGTTTGTCATGCTGCTGCCAGATCTCTAAAAAGAATAAGGAGCATAAAAAACACTGCTGAGGAAGCTGTGTGAATTATTAACTAATCTATACTGAGAAAATATTACAGTTATCCTGTGAAGCATGCTGCTTAAAGCAGAGGGTGAGACAGCGACAGGAACAAATATCCAGCTGGCTTAATTCACTTTCAACAATCAATCTGACAAATTTGGAATTATTATTATTTTTTTTTAATTAAAGAAATTTATTATTTTATGGTCTCTGCGTGGACATGTCAGCTGAGTTGTTGTTGTTTACTTTTATCTGATACAGACAATAAATCTGTCGGTTGTATTTAAGTCAAAGTTGAAATTAACTATGTTCAAGTGCTATCACAAGGATAGTTTGCCTCCACAAATCCGGGTTGAGAGGGTTTTAAAGCTTTGTTTGGACTGAACATAAATCTGATTTGTTTCACAAATCTGATCTTTAGGACTGACCATCCACATTGTTATTTGAAACTGAGCAGATCGGATTTGCCTCTGTTCAGACTGGCAACCCAAATCCGACAATTTGTCGACCTATCCACATTGGTTGCTGTGGTAATGATGTGGTTGTCAAATGTCACACATGTGATRTCAAATGTCGGTGACTTAAAACAAAAGACAGATAAAAAGAAGACGATTAATATTGGAGACATCACATCTCGCCCGTCAGGCCATATTTATGCCAAGTCCGTGCCAGGTGACCGTGTGCACTTTAACTCCCGCATCAAGTTGCAAGTGACGCAATGGACGGTTTGAACGAGACCCAGACCGAGACACATCTTTGGGAATCTGATTTCAAACCAATCTGATTCCAGTCTAAATATGGCAAAATATCACAATTGGAGTAGCAGTCTGAACAAGKTCTAAGGCTTTTATGCAAAGCACAATCAAGTGGTGGCTCGAGGGGAGAATTAATTCCACCACTTGATGTGGTGTAGGTGGAGCACAGTAACAGCCAATGAAATCACAGATTTTTGACACTGTCCAAGGTGCTGAACCACACACAGGAGTCTCCTGAATGGACCTGAATTTGAATCCGGCTCAGGGTAAATCTTGTTATTAAAATAAGGCAAGATTAGATTAGATTAGATTAGATTAGATTAGATAAGATAAGATAAGATAAGATAAGATAAGATAAGATAAGATAAGATAAGATAAGATAAATGGAAAATCCTACTTTCCACATTTTACTGCTGATCATTAGATGTTCGTGGTTGAGAGGTGAGAGCTAATGTGATTGATTTCTGTAGCAAATTTATGAACTTCAAAGAAGAAAAAAGGTACACTTCCTTCATCAAGATAGAAATCAAAGCAGAGGTTAATACATAAAGCAGGGTTAAATCTCTGATTTATAGCTATTAAATAATACAGGAGACTTTTATTGCTCAGATGTAACATTTAATTGAAATTTCAAATCTACATTATAAACCTACACACTCAATAATTTACTTTTTACTGATCACTATACATTATTTAATTATCCTAGTGAGACATGTTAATATTAATGAATTACATGTTGTTATGAAACACTCATCATATGAAGCAGTCATCATTTCAAACAACATTAAACAACAGCATATATACAGTACAATAATACAAACTATGTCAAATAAAATTTACATCTAAAATGTATTAAAAAATGGTCTTGCCTTTTGACAGAAAAGAAACTTATTTATGGGAGTTTGGAATAAATGATCCAGCAGTGTGTCTAACAGAGGTGACGAGAACCATATAGAAATATTTACAGTACATATAATGATGTAAAAAAAATTGGATGGCTATTGTTATGAATTGTTCCTTTTTTTGACATCATCAACCACATAAAATAGTGAATAGAAAATTAAACAGTCATAATCATATGAAAATGAAACAAACATATACAGTTCCATATACAGAGTGCTGGGCTTTGGTCCTTTTCGTTCTCTCTCCTGCACCTTTTTCTTTTTGCCATCCAGTTTTCACTGAAAAAACTGTAGTCTGTACAAAGTCTTTAAAGATCATTTTTAAAGTTTGTCAGAACTTCAGCTTAAAAAAATAAATAAATAAAACCTTCATGAATCAGGAGAACTTCCTAACAGGAACTTGCTGCAAAAAGAAGAGGATATAGAACCCATCACGCTCATACCTGGACTTTGACTTTGACTTTTTTTTGCATCTTCTTTTGTGCTGGTTGTTGTTGTTGTTGTTGTGGCTGCTGCTTTTAAATGAAGCTTTTATCTATTTTCCTATTGAAGTCTTGTGTTAGAGGTGTGACCAGAGTCTGCGCAGGTGGATGTGCATCTCACACAGTGCTAGAGTTGCTGCCACTTTTAGAGCCTCTCTGGACTTGTTTGTAAAGCAGAGCAAGTATGGATTAGTTTGCTGAGGTGCTTTACGTGTAATTTTGGTTGTTGGATGGATCATGCTGTTTGGGGCGCTACAGGAGTTGTGAATTCCAGCAGCATAGTGCTGGCCCACACGCTTGAGCATGTCCTTCTGCTCACAGTGTTTATTAGGCAGGTTTGTGCTTTCTGTTACAATAAAATACAGTAAGTTATTCTGGCTCAGATCAGAGGAAAAATCAATTCATACACTGATKTGGAGGGGGAAAAAATTTTTTAGCAGTGAGACTAATGTTGGTTATATTTTTTTAGATAAACTGTCTGGTATGTGTATGTAAGAGTCTACACAGTAAAACACATTCAGAGTTTATTTCAGTCTGAATGGACTCATATAAACACAGCTGGGTGTTAATTCAACACTTTAAAGTTTTAATTCAACACTGGGGAATTTGCTGTGTAAGTAAGTGATACATTAAATACTAGTACACTGTAAACCCTAATGCTCAAAGTAATTAAACATACTGTTAACTTA
>QMIH01001018.1:140342-157814 GCA_003987875.1 Clarias batrachus
GGAGAAAAAAAAGGAGCAGCATTTCATGAAAAAAACACCTTGCCAACTATTAAGCATGAGGGTGGATCTATCATGCTTTGGGGTTGTGTTGCAGCCAGTGGCACAGGAAACATTGCACGGGTGGAGGGAAGAATGGATTCCACTAAATACCAGCAAATTCTGGAAGCAAACATCACACCATCTGTAAAAAAGCTGAAGCTGGAAAGAGGACGGCTTCTACAACAGGACAATGATCCTAAACATACCTAGAAATCCACTATGGAAAACCTCAAGAGACGCAAGCTGAAGGTTTTGAAACGTCCATGATTTAAACATCATTGAAAATTTGTGGGTAGATCTTAAAAGAGCTGTGCATGCAAGATGACCAAAGAATATTACAGAACTAGAAACCTTTTGGAAGGAAGAATGGGAGAAAATCCCAAGTACAAGAATTGAAAGACTTTTAGCTGGTTATAAAAAGCGTTTGCAAGCTGTGATATCTGCCAGAGGAGGTGTTACTACAGTAAGTACTGATTATGTAGGGTGCCCAAACTTTTGCACAGTGCCACAATAATGTTTTTATTTTTTTCTTTGTTCAATTTATGACATAAAAAGTAACTATGCAACAATGTTTCCTGAAAATATTGTGCATTTTTCCATTTCCAAGAGAGACATATTTTCAATTAAAAAATCAAAGTGGTGCGTAAACTTTTGCATTAGACTGTATGTTTAAAACAAATGATAACTAAAATGCTCTGAGCTTTAAGGGTTAATTGACAGGTCTTTCAAACGGCACATGTTGGTTGAGTAACTCATCCTCTATGCAAAGGTAATACTCAACCTCGTCTCCATCACAAGCCAGTAATTTGCGTCATCGTTTAACTCCATTCTCAAATCTCTATTGTCATAGTTGATGGTAGAGGTAAGTTTTGGTCTTGTTGTCCTGGGAAGGTCTTCATGAGAGCCGGTTGCATCATGGTGATCAATAGATTTTTCAAATGCACTTGACAAAACTTTTCTTGCAAGAATTTTTACAGATTTTTTAATTTATTTTACGGTTCTCCAGGTTGCCCTAGGTGTCCATTGTAGAGCTTTGGGACCATCAGTGCTTGGACCGCTAATGGACTGGAAAATCAGTATCCAGTGAAATTTATAGTCGACTAATGCTTGGAATGTATTTCATAACCAGTGTATTTACAGTATATACAATAGTGTTTTTAAAAAAATAATGTGATTCTGTACATAATTGCGCATGTAAAGAAATCACTCTGGGAAACAAAAAAAGAATTAAAAGTGGATTGATTTTAAGGCAACACCTTAGCGAGTTACGGAGTATCACTGACAGGGTGTCACATTAACATAGAAACGATTATGTCTTCTTTCCAGCAGATGTGTGTGATTTAGGAGACAACAGAGAGCATTCAAAGTGCTACATTACTGAACAGGGGCAATTAGCAGGTTTAGGGGTAATATGTAACTGCTTCTTAAATAGGCAGTATGTTTTGACTCTGAATGAATAAAGAATATWTTTTTTTTAATATACAGAAGTGCGAAAATGTCTGGAGCAGATCCTCATTTCTTCGTATTTTGCCTCAGAGGAACCAGACGTTCTTGTATTTTTAATATAGTCTTGTGGAAGCGTTCTCTAGGACATATTTTTTTTTATTTTTATGTCTCTCATTTTCAGTCTGGTCAGTGTCCCTGAGCAGTTTCAGAGGAATGGGTTTTGTTTGTTAAGCCACGCACTGATCTGTGAATCATTCAAGCATAAAAAGTTTTAACTTAAGGCATAAACCAGTGAGAAACAGGTGCAGATGATCAGGCTGGTGATTAGTGTACTGCTGATGCTGAATGCTGAGAGGATGGAACAGACGAGAGGGGAAACGAGGCTGCTGCTGCGGCTGTTACATAAACAAGCCATTTTTAAACTGTTATCCTTAGGCATAGWATCCTGTCACAGTAAAAGATTTTTCCCATTTCTTTCAATTAATTGAAATTTGATTTAATATGAAGAAATGAGCAGTGGCTCAAGACTTTTGCACAACTGCTAACTGCTGAACTGCTTGAGAAGCCATGGAGTTACTGCAGCTTAGGCCAAACAGCTGTTTAAAAATAAAAATAGAAAAAGTTGCATCCAGCATCGATGCTTTTATAACACGTTTCCAAACAGGACTACAAAATCCGGACAGATAATAAGATTTCAGGCCAAGGGGGATAGATTTGCCGAAGTAAACAGGCAGCATCAGACAGCCTGTTTGCTGTGTTTGGGTCTCACAGTCAGATCTCATCACTGCAAATTTGCTGGAGAAAAACAACTCGTACGAGAAAAGTTATGAAAGGTTCTGCTTGTAGCTAGGGGCAGATTATTACAGCCTCGTTCACTGATAATATAATGACGCCGCCAGCTCGTGTAATATCTGCTTTAAAATGGAAGAAGCGCAGCAGTCCTGGGATTCAGGTTCAAAGCGGGAGCGTCTTGAACCAGGAAAAAAAAAATTATATTATCGTTAAACAGAGTTCTTCTTTTTTGGTATATGTATCACATAGTGCATGGRAAAAAATATTTTAATTTGACTTAAAAATAACAGGAGTTATAAKAAGGGTAAGATTAAGTTTCTATAAACTAGTAGAGATGGGTAGAGTAGCCAAAAATTTACTCCAATAAGAGTAAGCTGTACTTGAAAATAATATTAGTGGAAGTAGAAGTAAAAAGTAGTCATCCAGTCACAGTATATATATAATTTTACAGTATATATATGCTGAAGTGTGTGTCTGTTTTGGCAGATAGAGAAGACACAGCAGTATGAAGCTCTTCTTTTTGCAAGTGAATCATGCTTTGTATATGATGTCAGGGGTTAATTCTGTACTGAAATATACTTATATATTCATAGACTGTTAAAACAACAAAATAAGATTATATGTACAATTAAAGTTAACGTATAATCACACAAACATGAAAAAAGCATTCTATACAGTATTAACCGCAAGACTGTACACAAGATCAAGATTGTAAACAAGATCCCTCTAGTAGCAGCATGGATTTATGGGCGTTCCACAAAATTAGAGAAAGATGCAGAAACATTTGTTTGCTCATGCGCAGTAAGGGTATGTAGAATGGATTCACAGGTAGGATGGATTTATAAAACACAGTCCGGCCGAAGGCTTTTTCCCATGCCTGATCTAATTGGTCAAACAAAGTCATGTGATTACTATGTGATTGCTGCGTCTCATTGGTGAAACATGCGTAGAATAAACGGTTAGAAGAGTAACGAGTCGAGTGTAGCTGAGTGTAGTGGAGTAAGAGAAGCGTTTCTTCTTCACAAGTCTACTCAAGTAAAAGTAAAAAGTATGGTGCGATAAAATACTCATATACAGTAGAAGTAAATTTTTTCCAAAAAATGACTTAAGTAAATGTAACGGAGTAAATGTAACTTGTTACTACCCACCTCTGCAAACTAGAGAGGATGGAAAGAAAAAGCATACGACTTTTACTAATCCAAACTAAACACAAGGACTAGGGAGTAAAAATTCTAAGATTATAAGGTCAACAAAGGCAAACCTAATGGCTCTCAAGTGGTGCAACAGAACATATATGCTATTATATTGTAGAKCATAATGCCTTAAAGTCTTGACAACGCCACAGCCGTCGGTGACCGGGAGCCAAGAGAGTGAAATGGGTTGATTGCACTATTGGAAAATTCTCACAACCTTGTCAATAGCAGCAAAACTAGCCAACCTTAGACTCATGAATGAGATAGAGGGTAGATGATGCTTTTCTTCCCRGTGTGTTATGCTGCCCTGTGACACAGCAAGAGCAGTGGTTAGGGTGCTTGGTTGGCTTCTCAAAGAAAGAACATGTAAGCATTTACTCTTCCTACCTGTTAGCTKTTKSAKTGAAAGGCGAGAGCTGGTTGGTGGKTGGGAATTGGCAGATGTCCTAAATGGGAAGATAACCCGCAATTGGACTAAAGATGATGCATCAAAAGATAAGAGTACAGGAATTCGAAATATCTATGAAAAATTTCAGAAGAGTCAAATTATTGGCATTGGGTTGATAACTGTCCAGCACGAAATTAAAGTCTGGAAGGACAATGTTGAACCATGGGCTCATGTGCTCAGAAAAATATCATTAATGACCGWTAGAGATCACTTAAACGCTTGGTGAAGCTGCATTGTTTCTACACAATGTGACAARAACTCACCGGATGGGACTAAACAATTGTGTTTGTTTTTAGTTTTTCTGGTGCAAAGAACAAAGTTCATGTCAGTCTGATTAGTCCAGAATTGACCCAATTCCAGAGCGATCGGCGCGTCAGGGTAAGAAGGGAAGTCCATGATACAGTAAGAACCACCCTTCAGGTGTAGTGCACACTGTCCAAGCCTCTGGAGGCCAGGTTGTGATCTGGGGTTGCTTCAGTTGGTCAGGTCTAGGCTTATCAATGTTTTGTGGCAACATAATGAAGCCAGCTGACGACCTGAAAGTACTGAATGACTAGGATATCACATCTGTACTATATTTTTTCCTCTCTGAAGACACAGATACAGTATATTCCAGGATGTTGCGTTGTGGAAGTGGTTCTGAAAGTCTGTGGATCATTTTCACACATTAATTTTCACTGCAGTCAAAGCTGAAGGTGGTGGAACAAAATATTACAATGTGTTTTGTTGTTGTTGTTGTTGTTGTTTGTTTTTTTAAAGTAATTTCTCAACATAATGTCCATGGTATAAGAGCTAAAAATGCTCTAAGGTGTGCTGTTACCGTAAATGAATCCATTTCTGAGTGTTAACAGCCTCCGTTATGTTTTATTCCACTCCAGCCACTCCAGTTGTGGAAACTGCACAATGTGGAAACTGTGTAACTGCATAAATAAAACAAGACAGCTTAATCTTCGGCTGCCACAAATGTTACACCTTGTAATATTTTCATAAGCAGTTTCGCCAGAGGTCAACATTAAAATACAATCCTGTCAAACACCGTATACTTTACTTCCAGCTTTAATATGCACTCATGTGTGAGAAGCTCGGGCAGTTTAAGGGTAAGGGCACTTTTAGCGTGACACATCTGTTCACACATCAAGGCTGAAATTGTAGTTTATATTGGAGATAAATGTTGTATCCTGGGACTTTACAGTCGTTTCTACGCTGCGGCTGAGTTATAGTCCAGACTCAAGTGAAACGGGTTGACCGATTGATCGACTCTGCCGGGTGGTCGCCTTCAAACAAGCAGAAAAAAAAGAGTTCAAAGGCTCAACAGTGGTCTTGTAGAAGCTTTGTGTTTGGGTAAAATGCATAAAATTCAGTCAATTCCACATTAGMCACCGCTTTCGATGAAATATACTGTACTTTGTGGGCCAATTGGCAAAAGAATTGCTAGAGGGAAGATTTTCAGATGTGAAGCTCCTGAAATATTTTACGACCATTGCAAATGCTTATTCATGAGTCGCTAGAATAACGCTCATACTACAGTACAATCCTGATGATATATTACATATATAATGATGTTCATTGAAAGTTGTTACAATTCATGCATTTTTAATTCAAGGTAAAAGACACACCAAACTTTCCTTTCATTTATTTGAAATGTAATGAAATGTTAGTATATACACTGTATGTATATAAGTAAAGTAAAGTCTTCRCATATCCCAGTGTAACTGGGGTCAGAGCGCAGGGTCAGCAGATAGGGTTAAGGGCCTTGCTCAAGGGCCCAACAGTGGCAACCTGGGTGAGCTGGGAATTGATCTGCCAATCTTTTGATCAGTAACTCAGTGCCTTAGCCCTCTGAGCCACCACTGCCCCTAAATTGTTGTAGACAATCCGGCCTGGGAATCGAACCCGGGCCTTTCGCATGGCAGGCAAAACACTTACCACTCAGCCACCATTGCTCTATAASGGTTGTTCTAGGTGCCAGAACAGAAGACTAGTCTAGATGCATGTCTTCCGCGATCCCTGAGAGATGGTGGGACCGGCCTGGAGGATTGGAGGGAATATGGTGCGGTGCATGGTGTGATTACAGCTGAGGGTAAGTGAGTGGTGGTCTGTTTCTAGCTTTCTAGGCAAGCATCAGTGTTTTGCATTTAACAGAGGAAAGCCAGGAAGCCAGTGCAGGGAGGAGAGAAGTGGGTGGTGTGGGAGAACTTGGGAAGGTTGAAAACAAGACATACAGCTGCATTCTGGAACAGCTGCAGAAGACGAATAGTACTGCAGACGATATCCTCTATAAGAACCTGATAAACCCTCTGTGACGTCGCATATGGTTTTCCCGAAGAGCGATTTTGAAGCAGTGGGTCATTGGTTGGAACGTGGCTACTTTCCTCAGTTACCAAAAACTAGCTAGCCTAGATTTAGCTTAGCTAAAATGCTAAGGGGGAGAACATTAATTTATATTCTAACATTACTTTGCATTTGATTGAACTCCGTCATTCATCCCAGTTACATAGTCCCATGCCAACTCTTACATTTCTGGTGGTAATGATGATTCCAGTTAGCTGGTTAACTAAAGTGATGCATAGCAGACATCTAGCGGTTTAACACCTACAATGCACCTGTGTTGTTTTTTTTGTTTTGTTTTGTTTTGGGTCATTTTAGCTGTAATTTTTACCTGTGCAGTTGGCATGAAAGTTTGATCCTGTGGTATAATTGCCATTTTAACATCTTGAGGATCGATGGGAATTGACTMACTTTCTGAGCCAGCTCCTAGTGGTCATTTGAGGAAAGGCAAGTTTTTTTCAGAACCAAAGGTCGTCCCTTGCTGTCTACTTGCCAGCCAGCTCCACCTAGCTCTGCGCATAGGAATATTGCAGTGACAGTTGAAGTACCAGCTGTCTGTTTTGCAACCGAACTTTCACACTGGTCTAGTTTTAAAGTTTAATATTCTGGCTGCAGAATATTAATGAAGGTGAAGGCCAGAAGGCTCGCTCTGATACAAGCTTAGAGAACTGGCTGTAAAGTTCAGACCTGTCTCAATGTCATGATCCCATAGAAATCTGTGTAAAAAAAAGGTGTTAACGCAGGGCTTTAGAGGGTGGTCAATGAAATAGGAGGTGGGAAAGTGATTGTGATACGCACAGGAAGACCTTTCCGTTGCCGTGGGATTAGTGATTAAAAACTTGAGAAAACACAAAATAAACAGAGCTCCGTTCCTGGCCATCCTTCTGCATGTTCAGAACTCCGCGGGGTCGCAGCCTGGGATCTGCCCGTTCTGGACAGTGCAGAGTATTTATGCGCGGTTCTGCTCTTCGCAAAACCCGCGTCATTACAGGTAGAAACTAAGTTTATATCTGTTTGCTTCTTTTCCTTCTAAAACTTTTTTTTTTCTATTTGATGAACTCCTTAAATCTCCAGTCTTCCAGGAATAATACGATGCCATGCTGCACTCTTTCTAAAGTTAAAGTACCCGCTCTGATACTGTAGTTTTGCATTTACAAGCACAATTACATATGGGAACATGAATTTTTTTCAGGCTCAGCAATTACACAGAGAAACAGATGTAGAAGTATTTATAGCTAGAGCTCCCAGGGATGTAATGCTGGACCAGCATGTTCTCACACTTCCAAATTTCTGAACAACTCAAGATTAATAATAAAAAAAAGTAAAACAGACAAGGGTCAGGAACAGACTCAGATTACATTTAATCTCTTGTAACTGACTTCTGACATTCTCACACAACACACTGACTATCATGTACAGTATATGTACACTAATCATTAATTATTAGTGATTACACAATTAAATTAAACAACAACCGTTTCTTTCTTTAAACTCGCCTCCTATTAGATGGTTTAAGTGGGTTGCTACAAGAACCTCAAGTATTACTCTAACTTTTACCTTAACCTCTTTCCCACTTGGCCGATCGACTGCATTGATCTCTGAGTCACTGTATAACGCTAGAAATGTCGAATTCAGCCCCTAACAGTTTGCAAAGATATACCAAAACTGAATGAACTTGATCCTGTGTTTCTTTCCAATTAACCATGAGCTTTTCAGCTGGCCTTTGCTTCCGGTGCTAGCTAGTTAGCATTACTAGCATTCTTATTTACAAAAGCATTAGCTACATCCATTACATAACATTTTTATAAGCATACCTGCCCAGGATGAACCTTCCATATACAATTCCATGTGCATCCGCCTGGCAATCTTATCATTTTGATTCATACACACTTCAATAATTCTTTCGATTGTGTAAAGCTGTGTCAATTGTTAAAAGCACTCTACAAATAAAATTGAGTTGAATAGGTTTCTACACATTGGAGAAGGGCTAACAATGTTCGGTCTCATTTTATGACATTGCTTGGTGGACTTTTTGGAAGCATCCATTATTTACTTTCTTAAAGTGAAAGCAGAGTCAAAAGTTTGTGGACACTCGATAACCGTCGCTATATGCAGTTCTTTCTTTAAACTGTTGGCACAAGTTTGGAAGCCCATGATTATATAGAGTAGGATGTCCTTATATGCAGTGGCGTTGCTGTATGTTTAAGCTTCACTGGTACAAACCTGTTCCAGCATGACAAGTGAAGTCCATTAACACRTGGTTTTCTTGCACCTGACCTCAACTCTGCTGAGAATCTTTAGGATGTACTGCAAATCTACCTGCCTTTCAAACCTTAGTGTATGACCTCATTAAGGCTCTTGTGGCTGAACGGGGAAAAAATCCCCAATGCCATGCTCCAAACAGCAGGGTCCACCAGGTTGTTTCTGAGCTTGAAATGCTTGAAATGTCCTTCYAATGTCTGAATGGCTTTCCTGCGGCTTTTTCTTTGCTTTCAGATTGTCCCCGGATGGATGGGCTCTCTATCCACTTCAACCCTGGCCATGATAAAGCAATTACTAAATATGAAGGAATGAATACATAAACAAATGAAACTTTTTTAATACGTAGTTTTTACACAGACCCACTATAGTAAAACCGAATTCTTGYAATACTTTCGTCGAAACTGGAGGTCAATGCAGACAATGTACTCTACAGATAATCTATCCTTGTGTAATCTTAGGAGGATTTGAAGCTGAACTTTTCTTCTGGTCAAGGTTATTCACCTACATGAGWTGAGGGCTCTGTAAAACAAGCATTTTGCCATTTATTTGATACATAGTACTTTAGCGTTACATACATCACAATAATAGGTGCACTTCAGGTGAAATGAATATGAAGTAATGCTTTAGAATAGTAAATACGTCATAGATTTAACACCAGAACGTAATCAATAGTCTGCTGTGCCGTGACACTCGAGAGTCAAACACTGGAGTAATGCTTGTGTGCCGATTAAACTGCAAGAGCTGAGTTGTAATTCTCTCAATATTGGAGCAAGTTGAGTGTAAAGGACTGATGTGAAAGAGAATGAGAATGAACAGGATAGAGAAAAGTAGTACAAAAAAGGACATAAACAGTACTAAAAAAAATGGTTATAGAGCCTATGACTCACACTGACCGATATGACCAGGGAGCAATAACGTTCCGCAGCTACTTTCTCAGAGAAAATACACTGACCATATGCATTGAGGAAGGTGCTTAGGCTCAGACACATGGATTTTCTGTATAGTCTCCCCAAGGCTGGCATAGAAGCCTGAAAAATACTCTGAAATATGCTTTCTGTGGTTAAATAAAACTTGACAAACGTTACAATGAAAAAAAAACAGTACTTTATATAAATTTATACTTGCTTTATAAAAATTTTACAATAGAAAGCACTTATTATGGTTTGGCACCTTTGTGGCCGGAGGACCCTGAATATGTTTAGCAGTATAGACAATTACTCACTCACTCACCGTCTATAGCGCTTAATCCTGTATTCAGGGTCACGGGGGTCTGGAGCCTATCCCAGGAGACTTAGGACACAAGGTGGGGTACACCCTGGACAGGGTGCCAATCCATTGCAGGGCACAGACACACACACTCACACACTACAGGCAATTTGGGAGCGCCAATTAACCTCACCTACATGTCTTTGGGAGGAAACCCACCAAACACGAGGAGAATATGCAAACTCCATGCACACAAAGATGGGAATCGAGCTTGGCCGGGAATCGAACCCAGACCCTGGAGGTGCAAGGCGACAGTGTTAACCACTACACCACCGTGCCACCTTATAGACACTTAATGGATGGATATTTATATTTTTCCAATTTAAAAAAATTAATCCTCCGAGTGGCGCAGTGGTAAAGCGCTCGCCCTATCATCTGGAGATCGCTAGTTCGAATGTCGCGTGATGGTGTAACCTCTCGCAGCGGGAGGTCTAGAGAGAGAGCTGATTGGCCGAGCTCTCTCAGAGGGGAGGGATGAGAGGTTCTTAGTGCTCCCACATTAATCACGGCTCTACAGCCAATCAGGGGCGTCTGTGAGCTCGCGCAACGGAGGAAGCGGATAGCGGATGTCCTCCGAGTGTGTTACGCCGCCCACAACGGTGCGGAGCGAGCAGTTCGAAAAGATGCGGTCGGCTGGTGTAACGTGGTTCGGAGGAAACACGTGATAGTCTTCGACCCTCCCAGCTGAGTGGTAGTAGTAGCCTTAATGTGGGAGCCCCCTAGTGACGGGGAGGAATTGGACACGACTCGGGGAATCGGGGAAAAAAATAGTAAAAAAAATTCATCATGGCATATTGTGATGGTGGTTATATCATACTGTCACTGTATGTCACTGACCTCTGTTTCAGCTAAAAAAAAATATATAATAGAAATTCTACACTCTGACTGATGAGCAATTTCAGTATTAAATCGTCACGTGCATTCTAAACTCAACACTGARTTTCACCTTAAGTTTGACAATTTTTTGTCATTTTTGCTACCAACCAGGGCTTTTCACGTGATTGGCCTTCCAGGTTAGGAATCGTTGCAGATTCATTGGGTAAATCACTTTTCCATTAGCTGTTTGCACAGCTCATGTCTCTCGCCGGATGAAAGTGTCTGATGAAAAAAATGTAAGTAAATGAAATGTTAATAAAACTAGGGAGTTCAACACCTTCGAGACCTGCCGTAATTCAATTACTGGATATATTGTTCCTCATCTTATTGTTGAGTTCGACTAATTATGTCACTGAATGTTCCAGAAACGTTGTATTGCATATGAACAGTGTTATGTAATAAAAAAAGCATGTTGTTCTGCCTGAGAGAACATTTTATTTCCCCATAGAGAAACATCTAACTGACCCAATGAATGCATTTTCATTCTCTCTCTCTCTCTCTCTCTCTCTCTTGCTCTTTCACGCACATACACACACACACACACACTTACAATCAGGAGCCCATGCCGAGCAGAAGCCTGTCTCACATCACTAACCATTTATTATCCCCAATGTTCTCATCTTACTTAAGTGTTATACTGGGAAATTTAAGATCACACAGTGAGGACTAAAAATTGCATATTTCTTCTGAACACACAGCCACACCGTCTCGCTCTACATTTCTAATAAACAACAAAGCGGATACCTGTATTTTTACAGCACACACTAAATTCCTCTGTAAAGGTTCCTCTGTAAGGAGTGCTTAATGCACTGTGATCTGTGCRGATGCTGCGAAACCCAGACAACATTGATGACAAGCTCATACTTTCACATTTTTTCAGTCTTCTTTTTGAGCCAAAAAAGACAGGTGTAGACACACACGCGCGCACACACACATACACRCATATGCTAGSAGCTAAGCAGGTGCATGTAGGAGTGTAGCCAAAGATCTGACAAAACGATTATGGGTCAGGATTAAAGCATAGCTTCATTTTACATGCCTAAAAATCTATTCATTTATATTCAAAGTGACTTGAAAGCCTTCATACWAATTTATCCACTGGCCATTTTATACTGGGACCAATTGATACTGAGGGGCAATCCYCACMCCATTACACMACCCCCACCAGCCTGAACTAAGGCAGCTCGAATTCCTGGATTCAATCTGTTGTTGATGCCTGAATCGGCGGTTGCCCAGGGTATCAAAGACACCCCCCCCAACCTCGCCCCCCCCCTCCCTGTTGGGGTTTACTTTTTTTTAAATAATATTGCTGCACTTCTGCTGTGTTATATGGATTTAAACCAGTTTATTCCAGTGTCCTGTTCACATTAACATCCCTAGAAATCTAACTTTATTCATGTTAGGGTAGCGCCAACCTTGGTTCTGAATCACCAGCTCTGTTTGTCCTAATCTCTTTGAATTGTTACTGTGCTTTTTAGTCATTTTTTAGAGCATTAATACATTATTTCTGTTKAACAAATTATGTTTCTAAAGTCAAAATGAACCATCACATCGACTTGTAGAGTCATTCTGTATAGTTTAGGAAAATTTGCATTATTTAAAAATCTGAAATATAAATACAGTTTACATTAAAATCCAGTTCAGTTTGAAAAAAAAAAAAAAGTTCCAACAGTGTGTGTTCAGGAATTAAGTCGTGTCTACTCTTCGTTACCTCCTTGGAGGGAGTGGGGTGGGGGAGGGGAATGGGGCACCAATACAACACAATAACCCACTTAGGGCTACAACAGTCTGCATGCCACAGCTAAAATTTAAATCAATCATACTTCATAGTTCATAGATCACACTGTAGTGATCTTTTTGTTAGTTTTTTATTATTATTTTTTTTTTAMAATTCTCAACTTTCCCGTTCCAGTAAGCCCAGTGTAGTTTCAGATTCCAGTTCTTTGCTGATCACAGTGAAATCCAATGAGGTCTCCCTGMAGGTTTGAGCTGCTCTGGATTCTGAGATGCTTTTCTAATCACCATGGTTGTAAACAGTGCTCATTTACGTCATTGTAACAAATTGTAACTCCTGTGTTTAGAGACTTTTTTTGCATGAAAATCAAACACGGGTAACCTTTTAGAGATTATGAGCTTGTAGTGGTTGGCACTGTCACCTTGCACCTCCAGGGTCCGGGTTCGATTCCCGTCTCTGTGAGCATGGAGTTTGCATGTTCTCCTCGTGCTTGGTGGGTTTCCTCCAGTTTCCTGGAGTTTCCTCCCACAGTCCAAAGACCTGCAGATTAGGCTAATTGGCGTTCCCAAGTTGCCTGTAGTGTGTGACTGAGTGTGTGTGTGTGTATGTGTGTGTGCCCTGCGATGGATTGGCACCCTGTCCAGGGTGTACCCCGCCTTGTTCCCTAAGTCTCCTGGGATAGGCTCCAGGCCCCCCGCGACCCTGAATACAGGATGAAGTGGTATAGAAGATGAGTGATGGCGTGAGTGAGTGAGTGAGTATGCTTGTGAAATACTTAAACCAGCCATCTGACACCAAATGCTCAAAGACACTGAGATCACACTTTCTCGAGTTTGATATGAACATAAAACTGAAGCTCTTGTTCTGAAACTGCATGTTTCCATGATTAGATAACTGAAGCAGATGTATGGGTGGACGCATTCAGTCATTAGTCGAAGTCATTCAGTTTGTTTCTGGAGTGATGGTGAAAATCTACCCACATTTAAAACTTTTGCTTAAAACACACTCGAATATATGTTTTCAGACAAGTGGAATTTCTATCGCATACAACATAAAGAATGGAAATGTGGCTACTGCCCAAGACAGTCCATAAACTCCACTGATACTTTATGGTTCTTGCTATTGATCCAACTCCAAGACAAACCTGCAAGCGCATCTTAAGCGAGTGTGTTATGGATCTGGATGTGAAGAGAAAGCTTAATGCTGAATTACTGACACTACACTGGGAATGTGATTTAAAAAGTGCTGACAGATGGTGTTGCAGAGTCTTTCCGATAGTCTTGTGTCTGGCTAGCGATTAATCGGGTGTACTGATCCATCCACACACAAACACGACAGAAGTTAGCCATTTAACTACCACACGGATACTTCGAACCAGAAGAAAGAATGCTTTAAAGCGGCTTCATTTTTTTCTATGCTTAAGCTAAGGCTCATTGCTTGGTAAATTATTCAGTTCTCCGGCCCTCCAAAAGACAGCTGACTCAAGCCTTTAATCCGTTACTTTGAGGAACAGTGTTGCATTCAACTAGAAATAGATACATGTCAAACCATATAATAGTCTATAATAAATAATGAACCATGAACGCTGTTAGCCACCTTGACTAACACTACATTCACACWAGCGGAAGTGTAGCAACCGTCCCTGATGTCAATTACCRCTTTTTACTTACAGTAGACTTAGACTTAGACAACATTTTTGGAAATGCATAAGTGTGGAAAGGTGATTGTATTGATTGAATTCTTAGCTTTAGACCTTGCAAGCATGTTAGGAGCAGTGTTTGTAATGTAACTAATTACATTACAAAATTACGGTCTTCAAATAGTAATCAGTTACATTACCGCGTTACTTTCTGATAAAAGTAACTAGCATTGCAGAAAATGAAAACTCCTTTGCGGGGCTTGTAGGACGACGTCCTCTCTCTCTCTCGCTCTCTCTCTCTCTCTCTCTCACACACACACACACACACACACACACACACACACATACACACACACTAATGGATTGGGAATGACTGCTGTCTGGCTCACGGGTTACATAAATTGTCTGAATAGCGGATTACATTTTTGAAAAAGTAACTAAGTACTTGAATGGCGGACCTAACGCGTTACATTACTAGTTACATCAAAAAAGGAACGCATTACACCCAACACTGATTAGGAGATTACCAAAGCAAGCTATCTGTACTAGCCTGGACATACAGTATATACACCAGTTGCACAAAAATGATTTCACGTTTATATGGATATACATGGGGCGTTTGAGTCAAAGCGGGACTTGTGATGAAATTTCTGGTGAATGAAGGCGTAAAAAAACTGATTGGCATTTACTGTACAGTAAAGTCTTTAAGTATCACAGTATGGTGATGAGACTCCTAGCCGCAGAAAACCATCTAAACGGTGCMAKTAGGTTTGTGAATGATGATCATGGCCGAGGGGGCTCAGAGCCCTTCTTTAGTCATCCCCATGAACATTTAGCAAGAGGAACGCATAATGTATGGATATCATGCCACCAACCTGCAGAAAAGATGTATCTGTCTGTGTGAACTGTACAACACCACTCAGCTGGGAGTTATTGACATACAGTACCCCACATCTACTGTATTACCTTTTTTTATTATTATTATTATTATTAAATACTATCCTCAAAAAAAGAGATGATTCCAAATAATGAAAATATCTTATAACATGAATCACAATAATCACATCTTGGAAGAATGAGATTAAAGAAAAAAATACACTATACTATCTTGTATACAATAAGTTATTCATTTGAAGTTAGAAGTTGAGATTAAGGCGGCGCGGTGGCTTAGTAGTTAGCACTGTTAGTCTTGCACCACCAGGGTTCAGGTTCGATTCCCAGCCAGGTTTGATTCCTGGCTCTGTGTGAATGGAGTTTACATGTGCTCCCTGTGCTTGGTGAGTTCCCTCCTAGTAAGTGGTGTTCCCAAATAGCCCGTAATGTGTGTATGTGTATGTGTGTGTCCTGCGATGGATTGGCACCCTGTCCACAGTGCACCCCGCAGTGCATGTCCTGGGATAGGCTCCGTCCCCCTACCCCCCCACGCCCCACCCCCACACTACCCTGTATACAGGATAAACGATGAGATGACGATGAGTAGATTGAGATTATTCAGAATAATTACACTGGTATAGGATTAACTTTTTATGACACTGTCTATTAATAATGAAATGATTTTTTTTAATGACATATTGGAATAATGAGATAAATTACAGTAATGACATCGTGTTTTAAAAATGAGATAATATCTTGTAATATGAGAGAAATCAACATAACATTCTCTTGAATAATAAATAAGATGAAATTAGAATGATAAAACACAATTGTGAAATGAGATAGTTAATTTGAAATAATAAGTTGTCAAGTCGGAATTGTGACTTTTTTTCACATTTGTTCTGAATAATTTATCTCACTCCTACACCAACAGTCAATATAATCACGGAAGCCTACAGTAAATAGAGCTATCTATATTTTGCATGCTGCTACTCTCAATATGTATAACATTAAAGTTTATTACTTGTAATTACACTAATACACCTGAGTCGTTGAGCACCTAATAGCAACAGAGCAAAAGCAGAATCATGCTAAGTGAATTACACAAACCTGCTGAGTCATCACGCTGCTACCCGGCTCACACAAGATGTCTTGGGGATTGCTCTTGAAAGGGAAAAATAAATACGACAAGGCTCGGTATAATTGCTTCCTGATACCGCTTTCACTTTTGGGTTCTTATCCCGGCTTATTAATGCTAATGAGAACTTTTCATCTACTAAATGATTTGAAAATGTTTATTCATAGGCGCATAAATCAGTTATGGGTTTTTTTCTTGTCTGGAGGCTTTTCTACGATGTGTTCGGGTTTGATAAATGATGCTGCAGGTCTTTTGTTAACACGCACGCACACACACAGACGGTTTTGCTGTATCATTAGAATACAGATGCAAATGAACTTGTGAATGTGGATTACACAGGGGGAAAAAAAGTTGTCGTTTTTTTTTTTTTTTTTCAATGCTAAACTTGTTACACATTAAATCTATTTATATTGAAAGAAATATTAATTGTTGATTGTTTCTGGTAGTAATTTATGGGTGGGGTGTTACCATGATGTTATATTACCATTATTGCATTTAATAGAATTAACAAAAAAATAAAAAAAATCTTCCCGTGCTTGTTGGGTTTCCTCCCACAGTCCAAAATCATGCAGAAAAGTGTAGCAACCAAGGCTAATTGGCGTTCCCAAATCCCCCATAGTGTGTGAACAGGCGTGTGTATACTGTATGTATATATGTACTGTATTTTTCTCCTGCAATGTATTGGCACCCTTTCTAAGGTGTACCCTTGTGCCTCCAAGCTCTCCAAGCTGCCATGACCCTGTATACTGGATAAAGCAGTATAGACAAAGAGTGAGTGATTTGCGATAACAGCAGGTTTTACTGGGTATTTCTAGAAACAAAAGAGATTATTTTCTCACTGACTGTTTTTTTTTTCTGTAATACTGAATGTCATATTAATGAGACCTCCAGCATAAAACATAGTGATGCTAACTCTCAACTAAAAGCCGTAACATGCTGAGTCACACTAGCACATACTCGGCTAGTTAACAATCTGCAAGACAAAAACGCAGTGCTATTGTTGGTGCTATTGGCGTGAACGTAGATGGGTTGGAGGCTGAGCTGTTTGAGCAGTGAGTACAGATGGAAGCTGGACATCCTAAAGGATTAAAGTGCTGCTGCATCTGTCTCTTTAAGTAAAGCTAAAACAACTACTGATCATTAAAAGGTGGTAATACATCTTAGAGGTCTTTAAATTTTCACTGTCAGTAGCGTTAGATGCAAAAGAGCTATGTCTCACAACACCCCTATGTGAAAGTGTAGTTTTCTAGCCAATCAGAATGCAGCAAACCCATAAGTTGTGCAGGAGGAGGGGCTATGAAAATTGTTCACCCCCTGTCTTTTTTATTATTATTTCTTCTTTTCTGGAATGATGTCATACCAAATGGGAAATTTGCACTTTATTGTGCAATTTGGAGAACAATGGGGGGGGTGCTAATATGTTCTTTTTGAAATATA
>QMIH01001018.1:159453-172328 GCA_003987875.1 Clarias batrachus
CTGTGGTTGCTGCCATTCTGGCAGGGAGCTGACTCCGCCTAAACCCCTGGTTAATCCATAAATGGGCGTATGGTTGTTGGTTGGAGCACGGCTACTTACACCAGTTACCCCAAGCTAGCTAGTTTAGCTTAGCTTAATTTATACGGTACCATTTCTTTGCATTTGTTTGAACTCCATCACATCACCCCATGTCAACTCCAACATTTCTTGTGGTAAGTTAAACTTTCCAGTTGATGCATAGGAGACAACTAGTGGTTTGRTACCTGCAACGCAGATCCGTCACTCAAATCCGTCTTATAGTATAGTATAGTTTTTATTATATTATAGGGTATAAGTTTATGGCTTATTGKAGATAAACTGATATGGTACATAAAAATTCACCTCGTACAGTTGTTAGGAATGGAATGGAAATCTAGCCATGGAGACCGAAACCATTTTTTGGACATCAGACATTTTAACGTGAGGGTTAATGGGGGGTAATTGACTGACTTTTGGAGACAGCAAAATGAGAGATAGGATAGGATGATAGACATCCTAGTGGTCATTTGAGGAACTGCACATTAGGGCACTCATTTTTCAGTCCCTTGGTCACAACAAGATTTTTTTTTATTGTTACCATGAATACACATTGTACCATGGAAGGCTGGGAAACTCTCACAAGAGCTGCAGGTTTGGAGTTACTCTGACCCCGTCACCTGGAAATGAGTGGGATTTATTAGGCACCAAGTAAACCTTTTTTCCTGTGTTGGAAGCAGATATGGAACGATGTGAGTGACATTGACAAACGGCAGATTGTGATGGMTAGATGACTGGGTCAGAGTAACTCCAAAACTGCATCTGTCATGCGATGTTCCTGGTCTGCAGTGRTCAGCACACACCAAAAGTTGTCCAAGAAAGGAAATCCAGTGAACCGCCAACAGGGTGATGGGCCGCCAGGGCTCATTAATGCAAGGGGGAAGCAAAGRCTGGCCTGTGTAGTCCCAACCATTCRAAGAGCTAGTGTACCTTAKCTCAAATTGTTGAAAAGGTTAATCCTGGTTCCAATAGAAAGGTGTCAGAACACACAGCACAGTACTGTATTAGTGGCAAAATGGGGACCTACTGTACACAATATTAGGTGGGTGCTTCTAATGTTATGTCTGATAAAAACAGATAATTGTTGTTCTAATATGATAAACTATTCTGTGAGGAGAGATCAGCATTTGTGGAAGAAGACTTCAATTGAAAGAAGTCAGCAATTTTGTAGCTGTAACTTTCGTGACCCAGAAAAAGTTTTCAGGACATTTTTTTTTGTATTGTTATTAATTACTGTCTTATTATCATCAAGGGAGGAAACAAAAAATGGCTTATTCCCAGCTGCTACAGCGCAAGTAAAAGTGGAGGCCGAGTTGTTTTGTGGACATTCTACAACATTTAATGTAGCTGCAAATGGATGAGAAAAGTATGGCATGTCACGATGTAATCAATAAAATATTGTAGTGATTAGAAAATTGCTGGTGCATAAGAGAGGTAAAGCACTGTGGGACCTGCTGTTATTGGAAAATAATGAACTTTGGATTACGTAAACTCGGCATTAAACCCCGCACCATGTTGTGTTTAATTCCTCGCTTAGAGACGATTATGATGTGTGTGAACGCTCTCAAAGGGGATTCCACAGCTGTTTTGTACTTGTGTCATAATTTGATACAGCACACATTGTTTTAGCTACAAAAAATGTGTTACATAATTAATGCATATATACTTTACATGGCTGCTCTGAACATCCGATAGAAGAACAAAAACATTTAGACCTGGTGTCCATTTTAAAGGTTTACAATTTACAATTTGTCTCCTTTTAAAAAAATTTCTGGCCAAAAAAAAAAAAAAAGACATATTTTGGAATTGAATAAGCAAACAACGTAAGAGGATTTGATACAGTGTACAGTACACCTTCTTTTTTCTTAAATAACCATGTTGAATGACGTATTCCGTGGTCATGGAAAAGATTTCATCAATTATGGGGTAAAATTATTGATGAAATGTTGAAGAACAGTGCTGAAATTAATGAAATTGGGTTAAGAGCTGTCCAAACTGGCAGGATAGTGTTTAATCATCAACTTCAGGAAAGACTATGTACAGTATATGGAAAGATACTGTATGTATGAATTACGTAGTCGGAGATCATTTAAATGCTTGATGAATTTGCATTATACAAAATCAACAGTACAAATCAGAGCCATGTTGAATATGGTGAAAGTAAGAGCATTTCCATACAAACAGTGTGATGAGAAGTCACAGGATTGGGACTAAACAACTGTGTGACCAAAAGAAAACCACATGTTAATGAGACTCATCAGAAAAATGATCTGGTGTTGCTTCAGTTGCTCAGGTCTAGACACTGCAACCTTATGTGGCGATAAAATGAAGTCAGATGACGACCTGAATGTACTGAATGACCAGATTATCACATCTATGGAGTTTTCTTCGCTGATGGCACCAGTACAGAACCAGTCAAAAGTTTGGATGCAAGTTCGTGATTTATTTTCCACATTCTAGAACAATACTGGAACTTTTTTTTCACCAATTAACAACCAGCGCCTCAGATTAGGGTCGTTATGAAGCTTTACTATGGCAGATACAACTCAATATCAACTGTTCAAAGGAGATTAAGGCATATTTTGGACGCCTTCAGTGTTGTTTTACAGTGTACATTTTTTAAATTTATTTATTTATTTTAATTTAAATGAAGAAAGATGATGGAATTAGAAGGTGTCCAAACTTTTGAATGATACACTAACATTAATACATTACAGGACTCAAATTGTGAAAGAGGGGTTCTGGGAGCATTTGCACACATGAACTGGCCACCACAGAGTCCTGGCCTTAAGCTTATTGAAAGACTTTGGAATGTGCTGGAAAAGACTTCACAGTGGTTTGACTCTCCCATCACTGACGACATCTCCACCAAAAATTAGCACCAAAAATTCTGAATGGAATTAAATGTTGTGACATTACACAAAGCTGTCAGAATAATTCTACAGCAAATGAGCCCTGGGATAATAATAATAATGAGCCTTCAATAATAATAAAAAAATGGAGGGGTGACTATTTTCTTTTCCTGACAAGGTTAAAAAAAAACAAGTGTTTTTGGCTGAACTACAGGATTATATCATCTGATATATCAGGTTTGACCGAGCAGCAAAAACATTAACAGTTCAGTTTTTTTTTTTTTTTGTCCTGTCAAACTAGAATTATTGTGTTATTCAGAACAGCAGCTGAAGTGTAACCTTTCTGAAGTGTAACCTTTTGGAAACCCCATGATGCTTTGCTTTCAGTAAAGCACCGCTGAATGATTGACCCTACAATTCAAGATTCAAGTCAGAAAGTAAGGTGGTTTAAAAGAGGCCTTAAAATTCGAGATAATTCCTTAGAGTTTTTTTTAGTTTAGATTTCATTTAATTTTCTTTGTTTATGTTTAGCTTATCCATATTTAAAAAAAAWAWATGTATATATACATTATTATGTATGGAATAAAAGAGTTGTGCTGTTATAGGAAAATATTTAATGATGCRGTAGTGTGATGAAGCCTGACATGAGAAAGAATTGGCGTACTTGATTATACAGTACAGAGCAAAAGTTTGGACACCCCTTCTCATTCAGCGAGTTTTCTTTCTTGTGTTCTTTCTTGTGTTCTTTAGCTCAAACGCGTCTCTTCTGCTTGTTGCCTGTCCTTAGCAGTGGTTTCCTAGCAGATCTTCTTGCATGAAGGCCTGATTCACACAGTCTCCTCTTAACAGTTGTTCTAGAGATGTGTCTGCTGCTAGAACTCTGTGTGGCATTGACCTGCTCTCTGATCTGAGCTGCTGTTAACCGCCGATTTCTGAGGCTGGTGACTCGGATGAACTTCTCCTCCGCAGCAGAGGTGACTCTTGGTCTTCCTTTCCTGGGGCGGTCCGCATGTCAGCCAGTTTCTTTGTAGCGCTTGATGGTTTTTGTGACTGCACTTGGGGACACTTTCAACGTTTTCCCAATTTTTCGGACTGACTGACTGACCTTCATTTCTTAAAGTAATGATGGCCACTCGTTTTTCTTTACTTAGCTGCTTTTTTCTTGCCATAATACAAATTCAACCTCTTCGAATGAGAAGAWGTGTCCAAACTTTTGGTCTGTACTGTACTCTCACATCCTTAGAGTGTCTTATCCCACTTACATCAAGGAAATTTGATACCAAATGATAATTTAAAATTCATTAATGAACAACATGGTTTAAAACAACTGTTAGGAAGCAGTGGCACTGGAGACTTTGGCCTAAATGCTTCATAAACATCTAATCAGAAATCTTCACTATATCAATAATCATGCTTTTTTACAAGGGTGAGTCAAAAATKATCCGCACTCTGGGCGTAACATTGTAAATAATCATAAATAATACAAATAAATAATTATTTTCTGACAGCACCTCAWTGAACTTTACACCTTCTGAAGTTTCGCCTTAAGAGCTACAACTTTGCAAGAAATCTGCCTCGGCATACGAAGAATTTTCAGTATACGAGCGATCTAAGTAAACCAGAGTTTATTTGTTGTTTTTTGTGAGTTTTTAATGTCTATTTATTTCATATTTTACTTCATTTACATGTCTTTTCTAAATATTTAGATATACATACTTGATTATAGTGTTGGAAATTGGTAATATTGGTAATATTTTTTGGGTGGCTGGAACGGATTATCTGCATGTACATTATTTTCTATAGGAAAATGCATTTCGCGATGCAAATTTCACTTCAAGAACTTGTCTCCCGAACGGATTAAATCCRTATGCAGAGGTACCGCTGTAATCTCCTTGCTTTTCAATACAATTTGTCCATCTGTCAATAAGCTTTGATATATTCTTATTATATTTGTTATGCTGATCTGTGAGCTACGTATGCACCGCTATCTTCACTTTTTCATCAGAAGTGAATCTTCATCCTCGTAGGCCTGCTTTCCGGGACCAGACTGGTGAAAGTTTGATGGAGAGAGATCAGGACTATAGGGAGGATGCGATGTCGTCATCAGCCTTGGACGTGGACTGGCATCCGGTTCGTTCATAACATAGATGCTCTTCTTTGTGACAAAATACTTTCTCCATACTCACAAAGTCTCACAGCACACGGCTCTTGCAAATCTGACATGCAAATCACAAGTGGGGCATCCATTTTTGCTCACATCGCAATTACAGATGAACTGATGTAACACAGTAGCCATGAACGGAAAGTGCTTATAAGACAGTGCGGAAGCTTTAATAAACCGGAGTGCAGTTAATTTTTGACTCACCCTCGTATTTGAAGCATAAAGAAAATGAACAAGCACCTCCTGACCAATCAGAACATCAACATCTAAAGCAGAAACCTTGCTTAACACCCGTATAAAAAGCATATTAAACGTGTTTGACACGGTCAGTGTCTCGGTTCAGAGCTCCCAATCAGACACATTGGTGAGACTTGTGCATTACATTTGTGAAGCGGCTCGGGACTTCCATCTGTGCGCTCTATCCGATCACCGGACTTTTACAAGGTTGCTCTTACATCTGGTTTAGTCCTGCTGTATTAGACATGTCAGGTTACACACATGAGATCAATAGACTTTTAGAGCTGCTTCACTGGGTTCTATCCTTTTCTTCCTTTTCCATTTAGGTTTTCCTCAGTCTCTTCTGCTCCACACTCCATCTGCAGACAGTGAAGAGCTGCTTTTCCTGAAGGAAAGACGCCAATCACATCGCTTTATGGCTCTTAATCGCGTCATTTACCCCAGCTCTGACCAAAAGGGCTGCAAAAACACTGACCGGCTGCTTGGCCTAGATAAGCACACACACACACGCACACACACACATACACATTCCTTATAAAATAGTGCACTCTGCTGGGTGAACAAAAGCCTAGTATCTTTGTACGAACAATCTATGAGCATAAAGAAATGAAAATAACAGGTCAAAATGTTGGATCTGTAACATACTGTAGCTGCTCATTTAATACACTCCATCATTTTTTCCCATTAATTTTTTAAACGATCCTGTGATCTTCCTTTTTATCTTCTCTAAAAGAAACATGAAAAGAAAAAGAAATATTTAAAAGTAAAAAATATTCTTCTTTAAAAAATTATGTAGAAGCAAAAACTTTGATCTCATAAATCCCTGACTAGTCGTATACTTTTGGGTAATTAAAAAAAAAAGTTTTAAAAGAAAAAATTTAAAAGTAACTCCTTCACCATCTAGGACCACATCCATCAAGGAATCAGTTAGCCTAATCTGCATGTCTTTGGACTGTGGGAGGAAACCGGACTACTTGAAGGAAACCTATTAAGTATGGGGACAACATGCAACCTCCATGCATACAGACCAGAGGCGCGAATCGAACCCGGTCCCTGGAGGTGCAAGGCGATAGTGCTAACCACAAAGCCACAGTGCCGCCTTCCTCCTCCCGGTGTCTACCCAGTAATAGATGAGACCAAATTCTTCTAACTAATCATAATGCAGAAGGTGCGCTTTCTGAACCACAAACAAGCTTGCAAACATCAGCTGGCTAAATCGTTTTTATTATTATTTCAATTGTCATCATCATTATTTATAAATCAACTTAATTAAATGCAGTTTAGACTTAGATTTAGGGATTTGAAAGTTCACAAATATGGTGCTACACTGGGCTAAAAAGGCAATGACTTGGCTTAGTGCGCTAGCTTTCTAGCCAATCGTACAATTGTAAGACGCGCTTAACTAGCACAATAAATATTTAGGTCAAATTTTAGAGTGAAAATTTGTCAAAGCATGACGGTAAAAGTCTGTAAACTATAAATATGTGAAATAAAGTGTTTGTAATGGCGAAACACCATAAATCCCCCATTACACATGATAATGTACGACCTGAAGTAACCTACTGCTGTTGAAAAATCAAGAATATCAGGCCCATAATACAAATATTATTCATTAGTTATCAATTATTAGCATTAATAACTACTATAATTCTTATGTAATGTGATGCAGTCTATWAGTAGTAAAATGTGGTGGCTAGACATAGTTGAAATATAAAAAGGAACAATAGTGATCAAAAACTGATCGTGTTCAGTGTAACATGTCATGTTAGTCATTTAACTAAAAATTTAAAAGAAGAAGTTGTAAAAATCGCACAAAATGAGATGCAAAAAAAAATGGAAGTGGTTCAAACGAGGAGTGTTCAAGTCAAACTGGGACTTTTGATTACAGATCTCAGTTACAGTATGAGAGTAAAAACTCCCTTTATTTCTCTATATAATCCCCTAGTGCTTGGACATCATCAAGGTACAGTAGAACATTTTCTCAGTATGCCGGAGCCGTGGTCAAAGTGCCTGCTTCACGTCTGAAACGTTTGCATCATTCAAATGCTTTACTGCAGCTAATCAGTGAGTCTCATCACCGCATTGTGTTTAAAGTATTCTGTGAATGTCAGTCACTTTTATGCATTCATTCCCAAGAACGATTACATTTTAAATATCGGAAAGTCCGTTATTTAGTATTTATGTGATAGAGGTATAATCAGTCATTCTCTTTTAAAACTCCACATCCACACCACCACCAAAACACATTCACACACAGCATAGACTAGAACACATGAATTTTAATGCAGGAGACGCAAGATTCTTCYCCGAACAGATGTTTTATTGAAGCTGCCAGAATGTGAAGGAAAAAGTTCGAAAAGTTTTTTGACTCAACCGATTCCGTTTTAAATCAGTTGTTTAAGGAATGGGAAAAAATATGTCGCTCTCTGCTGGTGAAACTTTGAATTAACTTTAGATAAAAGCTTTCCAATGGTGGCCACTTACTGTAATGTGTAAAAATGAATCCTCATGCTCCCAGAACAGCTCTTTCACAATTTGACTGGAATATGCTCGAGCCATCAGGAAAGAAAATCTCCATAGATGTGATAACCTGACTTCATTTAACTGCCGCATAACATTTCCGAGCCTAGACCTGAGCGACTGAAGCAACCTCAGATCATAACACACAGTGTATGTGCGGTGGCCACTATGCAAGATACATTTATTAAATGATTATGCATTTTGAATGCTGTGCATTTTATTACTTTATAGCGTCCAAGGGCCAAGTTAGTCTTCATTATCGCTTACATTATAGTTCCTATAAACAGCTATTTTCTCACCAGCATCTCTCTCGCTCTCTCGGTCTTTCAAAAACCTCAGCTTGTCTTATAATAAAAAGGGTAAACTTTCATCCTGTTGACGTTCAAAGGCTTTATGAAACATCATGACTGTTACTCACAATAAACACAAAAATAAAACATTACAAAATTGCTATTAATSTTTGTGAATGGGTTGTTAATAATAAATAGCGTTGTAATGTAACATAATAGAAAAACTTGGTGAGTCAAAAATGATCTGCACTCCGGTTATATTAAAACTTCTGTTGCTCTTATCATTGCTTTGCGTTCAAGGCTACAGTCTCCCGTCATTGATGTGCAGGTGCRAACGTGTTCCATCAGTTAGTTTGTAACTGCGGTGCGAGCAAAACTGGATGCTCCACATGTGATGAATTCGATGAAAGAATTGATCCAGCTCAGCCGAAAACATTTTTTAATGAGGGAATACGAAAGCTTGTTGACAGATGGACAGAGTGTAATAGAAAACAAGGAGATTACTGTATGTCGAAAAAAAAAAAAGTACATATCCATCCTTTCCAATAAATTTATTCACATTTATTATTATTTATTCACAATTCTACAACCTGAGTGCACATAATTTTTGACTCACTCTTGTATTTCTGGCAACTTTCACTTTTACTCGACTACATTTTCTAAATAAAATGTGTGCTTTTATATTTCATATATTAGATGTATAAAATAAGATATATTTAACCCTAAACGTCTTTGTTACTGCACCAATTCGGGCTGATGACRTAATGCCTGGCGATGACTCGGCAAATTCTGTACTGCATTCTTGCCTTTCTAAATATTGACATTCGAACTTCCCTGTGCAACTATGGAATAAAATCACAGTCAAAAATCATCGTGTGTGAAAAAAAAAAAAAGATTTGTGTGTAAATCTGTGTTTTGTCCGAGTTGGATTCCAAAATCGACGGCCACGACAGCTTACAGATTTTGTGTGTTTGTTACAGTACAACACTGAAAAACATGACTCTGGCCGTTTACAGACACAAAACTCGTTTTTACAACTCCTCTGTTACACGGAAAAATGCGAAAATACGCCCACGAATGTAGTGCGTTAAACCGCTGTCAAAAATACGTCATAAAGGCCGCATGCACAGGCATTAATATCCGAGGGAAGAGGAATCGATTCGGGAACCGTTTTAAACCACCGGCGCCAAAATGGCAGATCAGCAGGCGATCGCTCACTCATCGTCTCAGGTAAGTTTTTATTTTTTCACAGATTTTTTACATGTTTAAGAGAGGTAAAATTACAGAGATGTTTTAACTATAGCAAGTAAGATTTTAGGAGTTTAAAACGGTGATGGTGCGCACGCGAGGAATTGATTCCTCTTCCCTCGGATATTAATGCCTGTGCATGTGGCCTTGACGCTTGCTATAACAGCTAGTTACATAAAACAATACTACTCACCAACTCTACCCTAMGACATGCCACGCTTCAACTTCCTGTTGCACAACTTAACACCAGACAAAATACCAAAACATACTTTTTTTTTTCTTTCTCTGCACTAGTGATAATTCTGGTGGCACAATGGTGGTAGTGTTTACCACAATTACTGTACCTTTCAACCTCAGGGTTGGGGGACCCAATCTCGCCCCTGGAGTGGAGGTGTGCATGAAGTTTGCAGGTTATCCCTGTGATTGTTGGGTTTCTCTTTAGATACTCTGATTTCCTTCACCCCCCCCCCCCCCCCCTTCAAAACCCCTTCATACGATAAGTGGTATAGATTATGTATAAATGGTGTTACTTCTGTCTGCTTTCACTCAACAATGAGTTATTGATGCAACTCTTTCATTTGTCAGTTAGGCATTGTTAAACATCCAAGAAAATCAGGAAGTCATCACTAACCTGCATTACCTCAGCAGTGGTGATCATTGTGTCAATATTGCTAACAAGAAACCCCAAAGCAGGAAGACACTAATGTTGGTAGATGAGAGATGTCAAATTTGATGAAAAATACATAAAACCAGAAACAAAAAGTGCTTTGGGGGTACTGATCAGATGTTTGGGGCTCAACCCTCAGCACTGCCAAGMTGCCACTCCACTAGCAGCACCATATTATGGCTAAACCTACGCTCTGACCCCAACTTCCCAACCGAGTGGAAATCTTCAGTTTTGAAAAATGAGTACAATGCGACCACAAGTGCCAAAATATGCAGTTCCTCGAATGACCACTAGGAACTGGCTCCAAAAGTGAGTCAATCCCCTTAGACCCCCATGTTAAAATGTCCAACAGAAATATACACATTTACAGTTTGGTACGAAAATTGTTTTGGTCTCCATATCTAAATTTCCCATTTATGACAACTTAACAGGWGTAAATTTTTATAATTCGATAATTAAAATTTCATTAAGCTATAAGGAATGTAGCTGATCTGATGGACAGTTACAATGCAGGTGTCAAAGCGCTGGATGTCTGCTATACGTTACTTTAGCAAAATCAGCTAACTGAAATTGCTGTAGTTTGATTTACCACAAGAAACAGGAGGTGATGTACAGTAGGGAGTGGATGACAAATGCAAAGTAAAGTAGGTGTGTAAACTCATGTTAACCACCATAGAATTTTAACTAAGCTAAAGCTAAGATGGTTAGTTCCATGTTCCAACCAACAGCCAGGAGCTGTTCATTCTCATTTATGGATCAACCCGGGTTTCGGTGGAGTCAGCAAAGTCAACCAGAACTTCCACAGATGGGAGACGTCATGGAAGATTTGTCCCTTTAACTCTGACATATGAGGTTTTGTTGGGCATTTAATTTGAACACTGCTATAGGGAGAAATATAAACCATAACAAAAATAACAAACAAAGAAAGTGTACTTTCCAGACATCCTACATATTATTAAAAAGCGGTGGAAAAAATGCTACGGGTAAAATGTAAATGACGACGCATAAGTAGAAAATGTTCGTGCATGCCTTCTGGATGAAGTTAAAGGCTATCAAAGAATACATGCATAATGAAGAAACATAATTTATAAGTGTCAAAGTATCAGAGTAGCAGTGTGAGTGATCAGAGCTTTAATGAAGAGAACGCCAAGTCAACACTGTTGCTCTGTAATGATTTTATATAAATATTTATTTAATATTTAACAAAGAACACTGAATATTAAAATGGATTCCAGGATTACTGGCAATGTCTTTGCTTCAAATGTACAAACTGCAAAAGAAAGAATAAACACAGAAAAAAAAAGTGTTTTTTGGAGACATTGGAACTCGCAGACCGTGGAAATCCATGTGATCATCAGATTAATAATAATAATAATAATAATAATAATGAATTTTATTTATATATGTGCCTTTCTGTTCACCCAAGGACATCTTCCTGATCAAACCAGGGATATATTAAAAGATAAAACAAGATAATAACTAAATAAATTACACGGAGGATTACACAACACTTCCATGCTGATATGTAGATTGTAGAAAAACTCTACAGCGGTGGAGGAACAAAATGAGCCAGGAGTCTAAAATGCCACATTTCCCAGGGATTTATAAGAGTATAAATTATTGAATATTTTTGATGCTCTTTTATAGGTAGCGATGTTTCTTCTAGCCTTGACTGAAATAATATGGAAAAGACTGAACCTTTATCAGGCCATCGATCCAGATCATGGTTCAGAGTCAAAGAGATCAAAATATCTTTTGCATCATGAAGCTGAATGAARAAGGCAAATTTGTACTGTCTCAAGGCTTGGACTTGTGTAGAATGATAAAAGAGGATGTTCACAAGCACACACCCTTGTACGTTCCCATAGAAGGGACGTTCAGGTCAAATCTGGACTGCAGTAGTGTAACACATTAGTGTTTTAATCATTTTTCTATATGGATTTTATCCCACTTCAAACGCAAGGGCCATTTTGTGTCCGTTTCAAATCTACACATAATCCCAATCCAGTCCAAAGAAAATGTTCCAATGGGGTAAAATACTTATACACGAACATGAGCAACTCACCTTTACACATCCATCAGTGTGATGAAGAAGGGAAGATACTGTTATAGAAGCAGAGCTAGTAGGCATCAGTGTCTTTTTATTCATTCTGACTCATGTCAGTTAAAAACAAACAAAAAAAAAACATATCATATACACATTTCAAGTTAATTCCATGTCTCATCTTGTGCAAACATTAGACGGTGTCATTGAAAGTAACAATTTTCCCCAAGAGAATGAGTTGATGAAAAAAGAAAAAGAAAACTAAAAGAAAAAAAGGAGGGAAAAAAAAAGAAAAAAGTGCATTTGAAACCTACAACTCAGTTTCTTTTCTCGCATTTATTGATTACCAGCTTCATATAAACTGGATGTTGAGGCATAAACATAGTACATTTCTACAGGTCAACAAAAATATAACCAATATTTACAATTATTGTATTAAAAATACAAAAAGGAAAAAAAAAAAAAAAGACAGAAAATAACAACCGATACATACTCCACCAATTGTCTTTGTAAAAGACGTACAGGTAAAAGTAGTCAAGAATGAGAGAATCTTCACCAGCTAAATGTACACTTCTCACTTGACATCACACATCGAACAAAGTAGCAGTGCTAACTACTACGATTTATCTTATGCTTGTACAGTTTGTGCAACTTATTAATTTTTTTTTTTTTCGAAAGACGACTCCACTCAGCTCGCCAGAAAAAGCATGACTAGTTTCAAAAATTCAAATGGAGGTGAATGATTTATATAACCACTGATTTACAAATGTGATTTTTTTTT